>JASSKH010000003.1:12873190-13048659 GCA_031763025.1 Macrocystis pyrifera
GTGCGCGCTTGACAGCGGAGGCGTTCCGTCGTTCCAAGCAGCAAGGACCGCAGGACGCGGGGGGAACTTTGGGTCCAATGTGGCTCTGGTGAAGACCGCAGATGACGGCAGCTTGGGGGGAACGCTAACTGCAGCGACGAACGAAGATGTCGGTATTGCACCAAACTTTCCATCCTTCGGGCCAAGGAGTGGAGACGCGGGTTATGGCAGCAGCAGCTCAAGAAGCGGAGGCAGCCGACCCGGAGTGCCATACAGCGGCGCTCGCGCTTTAGGTGTCGCTGGGACAGTTTACGGTGCTAGTCCGGTGGGTAGACCGGTTGTCTTGCCCGGGGCAACGCATGCGTGGATAGACGAACAGCTAGACGAGCCGAGCTGGGCACAGGCGGCCGGTAAGGGCCGACACGCAGGCTTCAGCGATGTTGACTCTGACATTGTTGGAATTCTCCTAGAGGAGGAGGGGGGAGGGGGAGCCATGTCCTGATAGCTCTGTCGGCCCTCGTATCATATCGTGCTGTTGTATTGCAAACGGGGTGGGTTTTGGGTGTCGCTCCCGGCGAGGAGAGGGCATATGCCTGGGCTGTATCTGGGGAGGGTGTCGGTGGCGCCTTCACCCCTGCTCCTGTAGCGCACCTTGGCTTTGATGCTTACTATGTGGGACATGTTTGTGTATGAGCTTCAAATTAAAACGGGCCCTGTCGCTGGGCGAGGCAGTTCCCCTGTGAGGCGCTTTCTCGGCGCCAAGTCGCGGCAACGGTCAGGCGTTATGCGCTTTCGAATTATCGCCAACAACCTAAAAAGGGGGGCGGGGGGGGGGGGGGGGGGAGTGCTTGGCAGTCCGACGCCCGTCGCACCTTTGTCGCCCCTCCTGCGATGCTGTGTTGCAGTCTTCGATCCTAAACGACGCGCGCCAGAGCGTTGTCTTCACTTCTTGTTGAGGTTTTTTAATGTATGCCGTTTTAGGGGCCCGCGCATGATGTGCCTGAAGACAGGTACAACGTAGGTAGGGCCCGAGGGAGTACGGGCGTAAGGAAAAGGGTAGCCTTATACTATACTGGTATGATAATGCTTGTTGGCCTGGTTTTGTTTTTATCGAATGGGGCAACGCTGGTGCCTCTCGTCGTCGGCGTCGTTTAAGTGTGCGTCGCGTAGAGGTTAATGGTCCATTTTGCCTTGCACAACGTTGTTGTACAAAGCACCTACATGTTGGGCGTGTGTTCCACCCGTCGGTTCGCCACAGGACAGAGTCCCATTTTGATGGTTTTGGTCATTGACCTCTGCTTTGATGCTTGGTCACCTGCTTGTTAATCTCACCTGGAGGTACGGCTCTTGGCCATGGAGAACGGGCCGCCGTATGATCCACGATGCATTTTTTAGATTTGTTCCATGGTGGTCTTTATAGATGATCTTCATGTTGAAGTAGGAGACCTTCCAGTTGCAGTAGGGTTTCCTCACGGGTTGACTGGCGTGAGGCCTTAAGACCTGTACAGCTAGTAAACGAACAGCGGATTGGGCTACCGCCAGTAGAATATAGTCTTGGGGTTCCAATTTGGTCCAGGAATGAGGCCATCGTTTACGTGAACAAGAGTGAGTGTAAGTATCGAGTTAGATACATGTATGTCATGTCCTCTCAACAAAGAAGAGACATGTTGGATGGTGGCAGCGGTGATTTCGTTAAGCCACATAAGGTAGGTATTTGGGTCGAAGGGGGAGGGCTTGGGGGGGGGGGGGGGTACAGCCAGCCATCAGGTGACCGCGCTCAGTCTCCACGTGGCACGAAAGCTCTTGCTCTCACTACCGCTGGGGTTTTGCGTAACCCATTTACAACTTACAACCAATACCTAGTAGTGTGCTACGACACAAACCTTCAACGCCCTATTATACGCAAAGATAAGCAATCAGGCACTTTAGCCGGGCGCGCTATATGCATACAAGATAAATACGGACTCAATCTGTAGTCTATATATTCAGCAGGCAGGCTGTAGATCATTATTATTGTGGCTGGAGTCGCCGGGGGGGGCAAAAATAAGTGTCTTGGTGGTGTGGGCCTCAAGGAAAGGGGACTTTCGCCGTTTGTACTAGCCTTTTACCGCAGGAGTTCGAAATAAGCAAGGTTTTTCACGGCGTAGAACCCGCATCGCGGCGCGGGTTTTCTCTTTGGTGCGGATATTATTTTGTGAGAACCGTGCGGTGCGGTGCGGTGCTGATTTTGTTTTTTGATTTTCACAGGGTGAGGTGCGGTTCTGGTCAAAATCGTATGTTGCGGTTTTGGTCACAATCGTAAGGTGCGGTTCTGGTCAAAATTGCAAGGTGCGGTTCTGGTCAGAATCGTACGGTTTGGTGCGGTTCGGTAAAAAACCGATGATACCGCAACGCAGCGCACCGCACCTTACCTTGAGAAAAACACCTTATGGGAAAACCGTTAACCCCTTTAGAACTGCATCCACGTTTTTTGGGGACAAACCACTTGGAGTTAATTTGGGATAGTTTTTTTTCAGTAGTACAAGGGTTTAGGCCTTTCACGGTGCTTCTTTGTTATGAGAGTCAGACGATGCGGTTCGGTGCGTTTTTTTCTACAATTATACGGTGCGGTGCTGAGGTTGTGTTCTGGTTTTCATACGCTGCGGCGCGGTGCGGATCTCTCTTATCGCTAGATCCTACGATGCACCGCACCGTGAAACGCCCTGGTGAACAGGGTTTTCGACGGTTTATACGTCTCCGGGTTTGCAACTAACTTTTCTTGATGCGGACGTCGTGGAAGAACCGTCGCCCCGAAACGCCATGAAACAGGAAATAATTACTGCGACAACTATCCCCGGGATTTTCTTCTGCACGGAAAGGTGGCACTGCACGTTCGCGATACGTGCAAACCGTTTGTCTTTCGTCTTGACTTTTTCACTTGCCAGCTCCGCTCGCAGGAGCTTTTACGCTCAGCAACCTTCTGGACAAGCCGTGATCACAGTTAGATGTCAAGATGGGTCTACCCTTCTCCCCCCGGTAGGTACATATGTTTTGCATGTACACTTCGTACCAGGAAGTGTGCCTTTGTTTTTGCTCGCGCACAGGGTTCAGCACTATTCCCACGATGTTCATCGAATTTGGTCATCTCATGCTCTCTCTCGCGCTTTAGTGACGAGAATATAAAAAGTCGATCTACCAGGTAACAGGTAAGTACCTGGTATCACCGGTGGTCTGTAAGTGTACCTACCTTGTGTGCGTTGAGTAAATCCATGGAATATTACGTAGTAAACACTCGTTCACATTCTTGGCAGCTCAACGAAAACATCGCTTTTTTTTTATACCAGTAATATCATAATCTCGCCCCCGAAAATGGAGGCTTTATCTCACCACTTACCCGAGAATATGGTCGATGAACACAGCTATATGCATCGTATGATACGAATACTCTATATCTATTCATCAAACCCTGGCCCTAACACGGTCAAGATGAGTGACAAACGTACAATTGAGGTTGCACCTTTCTATGGGATTTTTTCGTACCATGATCTGATTGAGTTGATTGATGTGATACAAGCAACGGCAAACTGACCTACGGAGATATGCGGTGGGTTTTCATGTATCCCCGGATGGGTTGCATAAAAACGTACTTGGGATTTTCCAGGGTCACGGGGGTAAGAGATGAGAGGCCTCTTGTCCCCATAACATTAATATATATCTCTCCATATATAGATATATCTCCTGCTCCCACGCCTGACAGCAAGGTCGAGCGACACACAGCCCGGCGCACGAGTTGTCCCATTACGCTAACGTAATGTGATTAGTGGCCCCGTTATCAGAAACCCATTGCTCACTACCATGTGGTCCTGTGTCACGCCCCCCCCAAATCTCACTAGTTTGGCTTGTAAACGCCAACGGTCGGGGTGTTGGCGGTTGGAGCGGAGCGCCACTTTCGTGCGTTTGCCTCAGGCTTGCGGTAGATTGTTGGGAAATATAGTAAGACTGAACAAGAGCCTGTACGGTTTGAAGCAGGCATTGAAGCAATGGCGTACGCACCTTACTGCTATAGGTGCGTGTTGACTTTAGGGTTTGGGCAGTCCCTGGCTCATGCGTGCGTGTTTCGTTTGGTGGTTGGCGGGATAGTACTGATGACTACAAAAAGTAGTGCATGTAGATGATATATTTGCGGTGCGGGAGAAGGCAAGGTGTGACTAGTTTGGCAGGGACTTGGACCAAATGGTTCCGGTCAAACCTGGGAGAGTTAGAGTTTTGCGTTGGTATTCGGAGTGTTTTTACGAGAGGGATTGGGAAAAGGGAGTGTTGAAGATTTCCCAGCAGACATTCGCTGAACAACTGACGGACGAAGACAAAATGGAGTCTGGTGAGAGTGTTCTGTCCGTTTCCTGTTGGCACGAAACTTACGGAATTCGACAATAATGAAGCACCAGGGGACTGGGCGTTTCGCGAGTTGGTAGGCTCACTGATGTGGCTATCAACTCAGACCCGCCCAGAAATCTCCAACGGAGTAAGAGTAGTGGCTGCGCACCGAAATTAGTGCTCTGGAGAGCAGCACATGGTATTTGAGGGTATGTGAGACGGACTAATTATGCGGCATTACTTTTCAGAGCGGCACAACACGGGGGCTGAGCTTGCAGGTGTTTGCTGACGCGGAGTGCGCAAGGAAGGCGGCTGACAGAAGATGAGTTTCATGGGGTTTGGTGATGTGTGGGGGTGTGGTGGCTGACAGAAGATCAGTTTCAGGGGGGTTGGTGATGTGTGGGGGTGCTTGTGTGTCTTGGCTTTCCAGGACTTAGAAGTGCGTCACACTGCTCCACCACGGAGGCAGAGTTCGTGGCGCTTGCTGACGTCATTAGGCAAGTAATATTTTTGAGGCAGGTTTGTCGTTTCATATTGCCTGATGTAGGCATGTCATGGATACCGGCGTTCGAGGATAATCAGGATGCGAGTCAGCTTGCGCAGAACCCTATCACTAACTCCAGCTCCAAGCACATCGACGTGCGACACCACTTCCTCATGGAACTGGTTGGGAGAAAAGAGATACCGGGTATCGATTATCCACGTACCGTCTCCTTTTCAGCATGCGGATTTCCTAGCCAAAGCGATATCGCGGGATTCATTCTAGTTTCAATGTAGAGCCTTGCGATGAATTGGTTATCTTACTTCTGGCAATGCTGAATGTGTGCCATGGGGACGTTTTTAATTTGTTTTTCGTTGCTGATTTGTTTTTTTTTTTAGAGCTGATTTGGGGGGTACATTAACACAATGTTTTTCGAGACCTGATTCGACATTTTTTTTTTTTTTTCCGGGACCTGATTATGAACTTTTGGATGGCATGAGATCTGACGTTGGTCAGATTTTGGATTTTTAGGCCCTGATTTTTTTTGATTCGATTGATTTTTGTTTTTTTTTCGCGTTTAAATCTTGGGGACTGGTTTTTGGTGCCAAGTAAGGGTGATATATTACGTTTTGTGGTTGTTGGATGATACTAACGCTGATATATTGAGTATTGGTACTGAGGGAGGTACAGCAATTTGGTGCTTGATTCTTGAAGCTTGATTCCTTTTTATTGGGTATTTCTAATTGTAATTGATTATACTAGAGATACATTAGGTTTAGAGTCAGCATAGCTTGGAATCTTGCTTTGATTTGAGCTTTCAGAGTGTCTCATGAGAAGGATTTTATGCTTTGCTTCTGGTGATATTATGATTGGATGAAGGTTACCATGACTGTGGAACGAGCAGAGGGAATGTGAGACTTGCTCGCACCATAGTCTGTTGAGCTGATTGATGTGGTTTATATAACAACAAACTGACCTACGGAGATATGCGGTGGGTGTTGTATATCCCCAAATGGGTTACATAAAAATGTGTTTAGATAGTTTTCCAGGGTCTCGGCGGAAAGAGATGAGAGGCTTCTTGTCCTCACATTCATTGGTATATATTTCTATCTCCTGCCCCGACGCCTCGTGGCAAGCTCGAGCGACACACCGCCCAGCCCACGAGTTGTCCCATTAATTCGGCCAAAATGTTTCTGACTGCTACGGCTTTCCAACCGCGGAAATACTCGATATCGATCGTTTTTTACAACTTTTTTTTAGGAAAATCGCATAAGCCATGACATGGGATTGCTTGTCGGATTAAGCGTACTCTTAAAAGCCGTTTTTGGGTGATACATTGAGCTTCTGAACTGAGAAGTCCCAGAAAATATGAAAATACCAAGTGCACACATATACCGTAGCATGCATCTCAACCATTGTTTAGAACGAGCCCTCTACGTCTCGTACACAATACGCGTCAACAATTTTGTCGAAAACCTGGTAAATGGCACAAAAAAAGTCTACCCAAGGAGCTAGATAGTTTTATATATGTATCCCCCAACATTTTTTCGTGCCCACAGCCGAGCCCAATACATACGTACGTACTCGTAGCAGTTTAATCTTGTTCGTGGTTCAGGATGTGCACGTCATTTTCCATTGCCATCGCCAGAAGAATTGTCCCGCATATTGACATTTTATACCTGGTGCAGTTGTTGAGGTAATATTAATAGTCTGCCGGGCTACTGGTAAAAGGTTAACCAATCGCCTATCCAAAGTAAACTACTGATAGCCATAAAATACTCTCTCCCCCTGGAACGGACCGGTCTGAACTTTCTGGTATTTCATCATGTTTTTTGTCATGGACACTCGCGCTACACATTGTCAAATGGCAAAAGAAGTAACAACATCCAAGTCGACGTGTCACCAGCACGCGGTTCCTATTTCTGGGGACCCAGGGAGAGTATTTTTCAGGTTCGACATGGGGAAGTCCAACGTGTCCCTACAAGAGGCATATTATGCAGGATGGTGAGATTCGATCCCGCGACCCAAAACCCATGTTCTTCCGACGAGAGGGTGATGAGATGCGATCCCGCGACCCGAAAACCATGTTCTAGCGTCGTCGCCATTGGTTGAGATATTGGTCTGCTAGGCTACTGGTGAAAGTATAACCGAATGCCTACGGTACCAAACCACTGTAAGCCTTATGACACATGCTATTATGGAGGGTGGTGAGATTCGATCCAACGACCCAAAAGCCATGTCCTGCCCACGACGCCATTTGTTAAGGATTGTTGGGCTACTGGCAAAATGTTAACCAATCGCCTGCCGAAACTAAGCCTTATAACACAGTGGCAGTATACGGTAGTAATAGCGCTCCCCCGTAGGCGGGGGAAGCTGTTTTAAGGCCTACAATTGGGTAGTAGGTAACTGGTTGACCATTTACTAGTAGCCAACGGACAAAAATCCCAACTAATGGCGTCGACGGTGGGACATGGGTTATAGTGGCCGTGAGTTCGAACGTCATATCCACCATGAGTATGCTTTAGAAGAAAGAAAGCGAATCCTCATTTCAAATAATCAGATAAAATACACTCTCCCTGGGTCCCCAGAAATTGTAAATACCTTTGGAACGGGCGCATACGGCTCCATACAAAGACCAACGACCCCGCTGTTTTGAAGGGGGGGGGGGTGTTGTAAGGCTTAGATTGGGTAGGTAACTGGTTGATGTCATAGTATCCCCTCTCCCCCTGTTGCGACGTTATGATTTGTAGCAATTGTCCACTCGTGCGTATCTCGCTCCTTCATTCAGAAGACATCCGGCGAGCAGACAAGCAACTATTGCAAGAACGATATCGTCCAAGCACATTGTGTGAATAACCAGAGCAGCGTCAGAAGCACTACCCGCATAGCGGTAGTCGGTCCCTAGGTTAATACTGCCTTCAAACTTACCACTGGCGTCCGCGACTTGACACTTTTGGTTTCCTGTAGGATGCGTCCACAAACAAATGGACAAAAACTTTGGCTACTCGCTCTTCTTGCAGCCTATTCTTGTTTTGGTTCGTTGCAGATTACTTTAAGCCGTGCCCGGTGACTGCGTATACGATCGTTGGTTGTTATCGGGACTATTTCCCCGTGTGGGCCATGTCGCTACCTATGAAGCAGCATTACTTGTGTCACACCTAGTACAGATTGAGCCCTCACGGCGGGATTATAGATGAGTTAAAATTGGAGCCTGTACTTGAGAACTACACCAACTAACTACCATCAACGTCATTATAGCCCCCACTAACCGGGCGTGCTACTTTCAGTATTGAGTATGAACCCTGATTGTTGGAAAAGTCTGGCACTATTTAACTGATATTTTTATATATACTGTTGTAATGGCACCCTGCTACACCAGCGCTGCGGACTGAAACAAAATCTACTTGAAGTAAAACGCGCACCCACCCACACTCACCCACGCACTCACCCACTCACCTACCCACGCACCGACCCACCCAAACACCCCGCCCACTCACCCGCTACGAACCCACTACCCACCCACCAACACACCCGTCCCCACCTAATTACCCCACCTAAAACAAAAAAAAACTGTGGGATTTGAACCAACAATTCTGACCTCCAGAGTCGAGCGCTCGACGTACCGCTGACCAAGAGGAAAATACGGTGATTATTTGCCAGCTCCTTGAGGGCAACTTTCGGTGCTCTCCGATCGCAGAGTTTGGCGGCGGCGCCCTTTCTTTCTCCGGGAACACCGAAGGTTGCTATGGGGGGGAGGCGTGGGACGGTCGTGCGGAAGGTCGGCTGGCACTCGGGAGCAATCAGTGTTGAAAAGACATACTACTATCACCATAGAAACCGTCATAGCCCACAGTAGCACGGTGGCCCCTAATATATAGGCCCAAAACAGGGGGAGACAGGCTTCTCAATGTACAAATGTAGCATCGATGGAAAGCCTATGATGTCATCAACCGCGTGTTGGGAACAAACACTTTCGATTCACGCAGTGGTGCTTGAGATACAACGCACCGAAGTGGGTGCTTTGGGCTTATTTTGGGCCTAATTTCGATGGGCATCCGTGATAGCTAGGCCTACTGTTCTCTGTTTTGAGTAAGAACGCTGTCTGTTGCATAGCTTTGACACTATTTTATAGTGATTTATATTTACTACTGTAGCGGCACGCTGCAACACCAGCGCTGCGAACTGAAACAAATTATGTGCGAAGTAAAACGATCACCCACCCACACCCACCAACCCAATCAATCCACCCGCGCAACGACCCTACAACCCACCCAAACACCCACCTACTCACTCGCTACCGACTCAATACCCACCCACCCACTCACCCACCCACTCACCTCAACCGAAGCAAAAAAAACACTGTGGTTTGAACCCACAATTCTGACCGCCAGAATCGAGCGCTCAACGTACTGCTGACCGGAAAGAAAACATAGTGATCAATTTCCAATCCCGGGACGGCAACTTTCGCCGCTTCCCGCTCGCCGAGTTTGGCGGTAGCGCCCTTTTTTTCTCCGGGCACACCGAGGCCTGCTATGGGGGGGGAGTTGTGGGATGGTCGCGCGACCGCGGGAGGTCGGCTGGCCCTCGGGAGCAGCAGCTGGTTATGGAAAGTTATACCACGTAAAACAGATATACCCAGGTAGCTGTGAATAATCATTAGGACGCCATCACCACTACGTAAGCGTATTGAATAACAAGGATTCCGTCCCATATATTATTCCCCCCTGGTGCTCCAGCTCCTTCCCTTTCGCACGTCAGATCCGGGGTCACATAGCAGGCACTTCTCCCCCATGGTCGTACGATTACGGTAACGCGCCGTCATTTTTGTCGCGAGAAGAGTTCCGCATTTTTTTTTCGTTCGATTCGAGTCTTATCGTGCATACGCATGCTACGTACTACTACGAAGGCGCTACGGGTTACCTGCAATTTTTAGTAGTCATTTATTGCATGAATAAGAAAAGGTCCCTTGAAGGGATCAAACTCACGCAGTCGGCCTTCTTAGTAGTCACTGCAAGTTTTACACCGGGGCGACCGGCTGGGGGAGCTACATTTTTTTCGTTACAAACATGGACTTAGAGGGCGGGGGGGGGGGGAAAGGCACGTATCATTCTTGCAGTACCGAATCGTAACCGATGTACTACCCAGGAACTTTGATACGCCCTCCCAGACCCCCAGTCAGCTTGGACTGATAAAGGTCAGCTGACGACGCAGTAGACGAGGAGGGCCTGTCTGGGGTAAAACGGCTGACGCGTGAGATGATATTTTATTCTTGCTGCCGTCTCCGGATCGCCCTCGGCTCGTCGGCTTGTTGATCGAGCTGTGCATGCGGTAGTATTTCTGTTTCGACCTGTAGTGCGTGCGGGCGCTAAAAATAATATTTACTTGCTGTTGGTATTCACCCTTGTATCAGGTGCACCTAAAAGCAAGTGTATGACCGGGGTGACGAGTGCCGACGGTGTAGTAACAGGCGGCAATAGGCGTTAGCAGTAGTTAATATGTACCGTATTTGACGGAAGAAAACACCCTGGGTGGTAATTATTCGGTGTTCTGCCTTTTTGCATCACCCGGAGTGGTTTCCTGTGGTCGTCGGGTGATATCTCTAAAACCCCGGTGATAACGGACATGTTTTACTCGAGCTTTGCCGTGTTTTTCGCGAAGGGGTGGTTTCTCTTGGGGGATGATATGGACGGGGGTGATAGCAGTACGATGGGTCAAGATTTGGTGCACTTGGCACACCCACCCAGGCTTCAAAGGGGGGTGATACCGTAAGCCGAGAAAATTCGCAATTTTTGGCGCTTCTAGGCAGGTACCAGGGGGGGTGATAACAAGGGGGGGATATCACCGCGAAAAAAGACCCTTATTTTAGCTACATGATTCACTGTACAAGACTCAGGGGGGACAACTACAAGGGGGTGGCAACAACGTGTAGCTGTACCCGTATTGTTTGCATATCACTTGGTTCCAAAGGGCGGGGATGTTCCCCATTGCCTTCATATAATCTTGTATACCGCCGTATATCGACGAGTTGGTAGTGCCTCCCGTCTGAAACCTGGGGATGCTACAGCTACAGCCCGTGCTTCAACAACGAATGGTTTGGAGGTGGTACTTCTGGGGCACCTTACCCGTCGGAAGAACTCGGCTCCTCTGTAGTACTGTTTTTTATGGTGTGCGGTGCCGATAGCTATATTTTGTGCAAACCCGGGTGATATTATTGTGTGTATTGTTTGGAGGGTGTACCGGCCCAGAGGAGTGGTACCTACCGAACCCCGGCGTCAAACCTGGCATTTTTTTTAGTGTGTTTTTTTATCACCGGGGGTGGTTTGCTATGGTGGGGTGGTCAAACATATATCTAAGAGAAAGGCGGCATCTTAGGTCAATTCGTATTGTCAAATACGATACCCTGGTCAAACAAATTAGCCCCTCGCTTAAACATACTGTTAATGGTCGCCATTATCGGAGAGTTTTTTCCCAGAACAAAAAAAAAAATCCAAGTTTTTAGTTTGCACTTTTTTATCTTCCAGATTTTCCTGTGTTCTTTTTCCAAACATACGAAATTGGACTTTCCTGACATTTTGCCTTCTGTTAAATTTCACAAAACGTGACAGAACGCCTCCGGAAACTTGATACAAGTTTCCAAAAATTCGATAATTTGAATTTTTTGGAAACATAAATTCCCATAATAACGGCTCAAGTCCGAAATAATACGGGGCAGTTGACGCCAGCTATCTTCCAATAAAATTGCTGTATTAACGCGAACCACGCGAACCACGCAAAATCACGCCGCACACAAACAAGAAGACAGACACAGCTCGCAGCTCGCACACCCGCTGTCACGCGACGATTGACCTTCGACCTCGACATATAATCCACCCACGGTCAACGAGCTTCGTACCGGGCAAGGCCAATGAGCGTAAATGATGGCCTCGAAGGTATCATGGGAATCCGTGGTCTAGGGGGCGAGAGGTTGGCCGCGGCGTCCTACGCTCTAAGTTCAAACATTAAAAAGTTATGTTTTGCGCCAACGGAGAAGAATCGAGAGTTTTGTCGTCTGTCTTTTACACACCAGCGACCAAGTAATTTTTTAGTAAACGCCTGGCCTACCCACGCCACATATCATCGACCGAGGTGTGAGCACTGTGACACTACCGTGGGTCGGAGCCTCTAACCAACGCGCATCATTCAGAGTTCGTGACGCAGTCGTTGGGTTTGTCGATCGATATCAAACCTGAAAAATGGTCTATTTCTTGCCATCGGAGAGCGGTCGAGATTTTTTGTTGTTCTGTCTTCTACAGACCACCGCCAAAATATTTTTTCATCAGATGCCTGGTCGGCTCGCGCCACAAATCACCGACCGAGGTGTGAGCACTGCTATGATACTTGGGTGGGTCGGAGACCCTAACCAGAGCGTTCCGTTCAGATTCCATGACGACGTCGTTGGTTTTGTCAATCAATGTCTGCCGAGGATTCTTATAAAAATTGGCTCTAGGCTCCAGAGCCTGCTAGAACAGGGGTTTTACATATTCATTGCGCGGCGCGCATTTAAAGTCAGCGCAAGCTGTCCCGTGATGATTAAAATTTGCCTACCTGGTACCGGTATATGATTGTTGTATACCTGGGAGTCGCTTGTGCGGCAAGCAGAGGAGGGTTGCACTCACAGGTCGTCGGTACGGTACGAAACAGCCGCCCTTGCGATAACTCCCTACCAACCGAATGCTGCTGCCGTACAGCCTCTTGGTAGGAGACTCTCCTACCGCTCTGAGCGAACATTTTTTTTTCTTGTTTTTTTCTCTTTGTTTTTTTCCATCCCATCCATTTTGCCTTCGTGTTACGGTACTGCTTCCTCTTCTCTCTCCTCCTCCCTCCCTGGTTGGGCGTATCTCGGATCCAGAGTAACAGAAGACTATAGACTCTTCTCTCCCCCCCCCCCCCATATACGGTATTCGCCTTGCATTTTTATCGCGGAAGTTCACAGCACTTTCTTCCCTCGTCGAATCACGTCGAAGTGTGCCTACCCACGCCATAATAGGCGCTCTCGACAGCAGTTAGTTGGTGTCATTCGAGAAACATAAACTCCTTCCAGACTGGTTCAAGCTCAATGTCCACGCCGTTTTTGTGAGATATACCCGGAAATTTTGCACGTTCTGGTAGCTGGTATGTTCTATGAGCCTCTGCCGACCTGTTCTTGCTTTTTCTTTGCCGATAAGTTTTTCATTTTTTGTTTTTTGTGGGAGATTTAGGTATTGGAGGGATCCCGAATTTGCGGCGACAAAGAGAAAAAGATAACAACATTCGTCCATGGTTCGGCAGGGGCATATTGCATACGTGTGCAACAGTTCAGGGTTCATCTCTTCAAAACGACGTGGACATTTGGACCTTTGCGCTGCAAACGTGCAAATTCCGGCATCGCCTCGGAATTACTTGGTTATTCGAGTCTAGAATCAATTATGGGTGTTGAATATGGCTATATATTGATCATACGCAGTCAAAGCTTGGAATATTATTATTATTATTATTATTCTTGCCTTCTGACAAAATCGCGTAGATGCCGTTCCTATATAAACCAAATATCCTTCCTCAAATCAATACTATCCCTCATACACTTTCTCTGCCTGTCGTTTCCAAATTCCCATTCCCCACAACATTTCATTTTAGCTACCAGTATAGTATATTCTATTCCTCATCGACGTTCCATCCCCATGTCATTGGCCGCATTCCTCCGGCTTCTTGGAATATTTGCGTGAAACTTTGTACACACATGCCTTGGACCACCTGCAAGCGGCTCGTTCCGCAAAAAGAACTTGGGGAAAAAATATATCCTACGAAAACGCCTGATTATTTATCGGCCTCTTTGAAGGCCTGCGATTGGCCGGACCACTTTTTCGGCGGTAGCGTCCGTCCTAACTGGCTCTGTCACCCTCTTCCACTGTCGAATAATGTTCGGGACGATGGCTGGCGGGGAGAACCCGAGACCTAGCGGACAGTTTAAGACTTGGCATAGATGCATACTCGAAGACCTCAGGGAGTTCCGAGCCACCGAAGGGTCAACGGAACACTCCCCCCCTGGTGTTCGGAGTTGAGACCGCGCTGTGGTCCACTATACAGCAAAAAAGGCCGGGAAGTGGTACCGGGGGGTTCTAAAAGCAGCCGAACGGTTCATGGTGAGGGGGCACGAGGATGAGGCAAAGCTGAGCAGACAGCGCCGGGAATGCGCTGTAGGTGGTGCCCAAGGGAATGGGGGGAGGGGGGGGCATCAAGAGGAGTGGAAGGAAACCCAAGCAAGCGGATGCGGGAAAGGGGGGCAACAGGAGGAGGAGTAGAAGGGTAACCACGGACGACAAAAGTGGGAAGGAGATGGCAGACAGGGTCGCAAGGCACCAGGCCGACTAGGAAGAACATGTCTATGCTACTCGTGCCGCCAACTCCTGCAACTGGTTCGAACGTGGTCTTCCTTTTTCTTCCGTGATTTTTATGTTATTTCTTTATCTTTCTTCTTGTCCTTACGAAAGGAGTCGTGTGGCGTGGGTGGGTGACGAACTTGGTTTGCGTGTTTTTTAGTATTGTCTGACGCATCCTCTCCGGGGGTGGGACATAGTTGACGAACGCAAGACGGAGGCGGTAAACAGGGTAGCAAAGTACCAGACCGCCTAATGGGGAGAGCCTGGCTATGCTACTCGTACCACAAACTGCTGCGGCTACCTGTAGGGTGCTTTGTTCTTCGGCTTGCCTGTTATTTCCCTTGGTTCTTAGTCTTACCCTGTATGTATGTACTACGTAGTGGTGCTGTTTCTTTAGCTCGTTCTTTCCAAGTGTCTGCCACATCTCCTGAGGGGAGGCACGGCAGATTTTTCTTTTATTTTTCGTTTTCTTTTTTCTATTTGTTTTGTTTCTTTGCTTTCCGTTTTTTGTGTTTTTTTGTTTGGTTGTTCGTTTCCAACGATTACAGGAAATTATTTCTGAGCTCTCAGAACTGGGTTTTCGGGCCGAATATTTGCGTTTCGCTCGGCGGGACAGCCGAAAACACCGGTAGACTCGTCAAGATGCTCCCCGGGGTTTTCCAAGAGCTTTCAGGAACAATTTTCCCCCCCGTTTCTCGAGAGTCTTAGTTTGACTTTTGGAGCAGCCAATCAGTTTTCTTTGGAGGGTAAAAAATAAGGCAGAAGGGTGTTTGTCAGAACTGTGGCCACAGAAAGAATGAATCTTTGAATATTTTTGATGAAAAACTATGATGTTCTCAGAACTGGGAATATGGACGAACAGTCCAACTACGACTCTGGAGAAACGGAAAAGTGCTCGAGAAAGCTTTCGGAAAACTAAGGGGGGCATCCTGAGGAGCTGAGAAATCTATCGGTGTTTATGACAGTCCCGTCGAGTAAATCGCGGTTTTTCGGCGAAAAAACCCAGTTCTGAGAGCCCGTCAAAAAATTGCCATAGTAATAATAAACTATGTCTTTATTTATTATTACGGGGAACCATAGTAAATAGGACCAAATATTGTTAGTAAAATTAGGCAAATATATAGTTTTTATGTATACCATAGGTCCTATTAACTATGGACCCCGTAATATAATAATCTCTAATTTCTAGAATATGTATGTCGTGCCTGTCGTATCCAGTATGATGAAACATGGCGTTCGTTGCCCACTATATACGACCTAGTGCCACCACGACCGCTGAAACTATCCCTTGGAAATGAACCATCCATCGACGAGATGATGGAAGCAGTGAAGGGTATGTCAAACTGGAAAGCCGTTGGACCAGATGGTCTCCCGGTCGAAGTACTGAAACTTGACCACCCCGCTTTCGTGCAGTATTTTCACAGTATCCTTGTTAAGGTTTGGGTAACGGGAGAAGTCCCCCAGCAATGGAAAGATGCGATCATAAAAACCCTTCATAAAAAGAAGGATAGAACTGATTGCAACAACTACAGAGGTATTTCGCTTGTTGCTCACGCAGGCAAGGTGTTGCTGAAAATCGTTGCGTCCCGTCTAAGCAGCTACTGCGAGACCGAGCATATACTCCCTGAAGAACAGTACGGCTTCCGCCCCGCACGGTCAACAGTCGATATTCTGTTTGTCGTGCGCCGGTTGCAGCAGCTCGGGCGGCAGAAGAAAATCCCCCTGTACATGTGCTTCATCGACTTGCAGAAAGCGTACGACTCTGTCGACCGAGAACTGTTGTGGGAGGTACTCACGCGCCTTGGTGTACCAACCAAGATGCTCACAATCATTCGCAATTTTCACGAAGGCATGCGGGCTCGCGTGCGTGCGCATGACGGTGAACACTCGGACTGGTTCAATGTAACCCAGGGGCTGCGGCAAGGCTGCGTACTATCGCCGTTACTGTTCAACGTGTTCTTCGCCGCTGCGATACACATCGTGCTGGTACGCCTCAGCAAAGACGAATGCATCGTAAGGGATTTGATTCATCTCGAAGAGGACAGGGTTGTCGGAAAAGAGGAACCGTTGGCATGCGTGCAAAGGGCTGTGTGGGGCATGTTGTATGCAGACGACGCAGGAATAGTCTCGAAGTCGGCGGAAGGCCTTGCAAGAATGATGACAGTCATCGTGACTTTCTTCGAAGCAGTAGGTCTCACGGTATCCGAGAAGAAGACAGAGACGATGCTCCTACGACCACCGGATCAGACGTTTACCACCTCACCGCTCGCGATCGAAGCTGCAGGCCAAAAGTATAAACAGACGACCCAGTTTTTGTACCTAGGAGGCATTATCCACGAGAACGCTGACCTCTCCTTCGAAATCGAGCGACGAATCCGTCTGATGCGGGCATGCCTCAAACGGTATGGTCCGGAACTGTACGATAGGACGAACGCACCGCTTAGTCTGAAAGTCCGGATGCTGAAGGCCGAGGTGATTGAGACCTTGCTGTACGGTTGCGTGACGTGGACCCTCAATGCGGACCACTTCGCCAAGCTTCGATCAGCCCACCACGAAGTCCTTCTGCGAGTCATTGGTTTCCAGCGCCGACTACGCACCGACCACACCACCCTCTCGTATGCGAAGGCGCTCAGGATAACACGATGCGCAAGTATCGAAACGACCATCCGTAAACGGCGACTCTTCTTTGCGGGGGCTGTGGTGCGGCAGCACGAGGGGCGATTGCCCAGTCGGTTGATGTTCGGGATGATCGCTGGTGGGGGGAGCCCGAAACCAGGCGGGCAGCCCAAGACTTGGCCTAGGGCCATTGCTGAGGACCTTAGAGTGTTCAAAGCCACCGAGGGATCAACGGAAGACTCCCCCTTAGTCTTTGGAGTTGGGACCGCACTGTGGCCCACTGCAGCAAAACAGAAGGGAAAGTGGTACCGGGGAATCCTCGAAGCAGCTGAACAGTTCATGGGCAGGTGGCACGAGGCTGAGGCAAAGCTGAGTAGACAGCGCCGTGCATCCGCTGCAGGTAGTGTTAGAGGGAATGGGGGGAGGGGTAACAGCAGGAGGGGTAGAGGGAACACCGTACAAGTGTATGGGGGCAGGGGGGGGGAACAGGAGGAGTAGAAGGGAAACCGCGGTAGAAGAGAGTAGCAGAGAGACCGCAGATAGGGTAGCAAGGTACCAGGCCGACTAATAGGTTGGACTTGTCTTTGCTACTCGTACCGCCAACTGCTGCGGCCGTTCGGTATGCATTTTGATTTTTTTCCCTTCTTATCCTTATGAAAGAAGTACTACATAGTGGGTGGGTGACGAGCGTATTTTGGCCCACTCACTATTGCTCTTTGTACTTAGTTAAGTGTTCACCGGGATGCATAGTCCCCTTTTTCCTTCTCGTATATTTCCCCTTGCACGTCCCTTTTGGCTCATGCTCGGGGTAAGTATGCATGTGTCTGAGCTTTGGCTTCCCATTTTATTTATTTATTTGGGATTCTTCTCCTTTTCTTTTTCTTTTTCTTGTTCTTTTTCGGTTTGGTTTTTTCGTTGCTTCTCTTTCTTTACGGTGTATTTTGGTTGCTGGCGTATGTATGTATGTTGTGGCGGCCGCACCTAGTGCGAAGGCATGGTATTGCGTAGGCTATTAATGCATTACGGTGTGTTATCTCTGTGTCGTAGTCTGTGACCACAGAGCTCGTATCTTTCTAGGGTGAAGAATCAGCACGGACACTGGGCTTGCTGGATGTCGACGAGTAGAAGAACGGTTTAATGTGAAGAACACACACACACTATGTTCCTGCACAATCATGTACCAGGTAGTATCTCTGCCGTGGCATAGTTTTGTGACCACAGAAGTTGTACAAGTAACTCTCTGGGATTGAAGAATCGGCACGGACACTACTGGTTGTGCAGGATGTCGAAGGGTAGAAAGAACGGTTTAATGTGAAGAATTGTCTGTTTTTTTAAGGGAGCCGAAACTGGAAAACAAAACAGGGTTTGTAGAGAGACCCAGGAAGAATATCGTGCCAGATTCGACCTATGGGGGCTATGACGGTAAAAAAAGGGCATTGCCCTTAGGATCCGACTTATCGAATCTTTTCGATGGCCAAAAAACAGAAACATCTATAATAAAATACTTTATTTCGATCGGAAATGGCCTGGCCAGACGAAACCAGACACTACAGTTCTGTACGGTCTCAGAGCTGGCCAAAACTGATGTTGAGCCCCACACAGGAGGCATAAGGAGGCGGGCCTAATACTTGTACATACCATCGCTACTACTGCTGTACTCTCTCGGTATCTCTGACACGGTATCCCGGCATATAGCGGTAGCTAGAGATTCCAAGCTCCGGTGATGGCGAACAACCGACTACACCACATGCTCTTCTTGGCAGTAGTTAGTTGTGGTCGTGTTCTTGAGCTTTCAGCAATGTCAACGCGCTGCTCCTTGATGCTGCAGCAGACTGCCAAGCTTGGGGACCCTTCGTCGAAGGAAGCCAACCCAGTCCAGGAAGCTCGAGTCTGCGAAAGCATGCCCCACGTTACCCGGCGGGTACCAAACAGGATGCATGCGTGGGTGCCGTGCACTGCTGTGTGTCCGCCGAATATATTATTATTGCGATAACTCCTCCCTGAAAGCATGCCCCCCCATGTTACCCGGCGGGTACCAAACAGGATGCGTGCGTGCCGTGCACTGCTGTGTGTCCGCCGAATATAATATTGTCGCGATAAATCCTCCCTGTCCAACGCCCTCCCAACTCAAACGAAAAACCCCGGTATGTTGTTGTTGTTGTTGTTGTTGTGTTGTTGTTGTTGTTGTTGTCTTCACATTAAATCGTCCTTTCTACCCAGCTTCATCAGTACACCCTGTGTCCGTCCTGATTCCTTATCCTAGAGATACTGATTCCGTAGTCGCAGACTGTGAGACAGAGGAAGACCAAAAATAAAAAATAATCGCAAATTCAAGTGTCAAGCAAGTGAAATGTCATCGTACCGGGTATGAGAAACAACAACACAACAAGCAGGACCAAAAAATAAGAGCAAAAAGACAATATTAATGAAACAAAAACAAATGCTTCCGCAAAACACTACGAATAATAATAAATAATACCAGGTATAGGAAAAGACGAAACTCGATATACATACGAATCTGAGCCATACGAAAAACAGAAGTGCATGCCAGTTCTGTTTTCCGGTTTCGGCTCCGATAAGATTCAGCCCCATCAGACCAAATATGCGACATTTGAGTTGCTGCTGCTTGCGGCATTTGTGGCTCGCGAAGTTTGGGGCGATATGCTTGAACCAGCTTGTTCGAACCCATATGATATCAACGCTATGCGCAGGAGTTGTCGTATATTATAGTTAACTGTTAGGCCTACGGGGGCGACTATCTTTGGATAGTGGCGGTTTCGCTGCTGCTGCAGATCGCAAAGTCTAAGACTTGCGTACCTCGGCCTTAGGGTGCATGATAGACCAAAGCCTCGCCGCATCGTGTGAAACGCCCGACAATGAAACGCCGCGTCGCGTGTGATCATGTACCATGTACCTATCCGCTCCTCCTCCGATTTCTTGCGGTATTGATAGTGTTGTGCTTGCATTTATTGCCATGTATAGCTAGCTGTGGTCAGACTCTTGTTGAGAGAACACCGGTGGCGCGACAACAGTAAATAAATGCAGGGTGGTGGTGCTTAGTGCACTGGTACCCCCACTCTGCGCTGTCCCTCTATTTTTCGCATATATATACCAGGTATAGTTTTATCAGGCATCTAGATATACATAGCCACTTCGTCTCTCGATTGGACCGCCCTCGGCTCTTTTGCCGAGCAATTCTACCAGATACACACGTACCCATGCACCCAGTAGCAGTACCTGATACCGGTACACACGAGGCAAGCGTATACGTACAGTAGTAGACTAAGTTTGGACATACTACGCCCTTTATCCCACGACTCTGTAGCCGAGGATAAGTGCCTAGAGGGCGCAACCCCCGCCCTCCAGGCATTGCGTTCGATTTATAGCGAAAAACTGTACTCGCGCACCTGGGGGAAAGTATGAGGGTAGATATAGCCCTTTTCCCTTGTTGTGTGTCCGAAACCGGCACATCCAGTCGAACCCTGATGATTGCTCGTGCTCAGGGTTTGTCCTGTGCCAACTACAGTACCATCCAGGTAAAAACAGCAGTGAGTGACCACGGTGTCCATCAAATCGATCGCCAACTCGCTGTGCGTTTGCGTTGCAGTTTTATCCCTGTTCGTCCTGCTGCTTTTGGATCGTACGTTACAGCAGTAATTTAATACTGCTTGTTTGTACTGGTTGTATTATCGATAGTACTACAAACAGCAAGCAGCATGCTGCAGGAGAACCCGTCAACAATCTCGGCTTTCTCAGATGATACTATTAATAATACTATTTACTACCTGTTTGTGTTGAATGTACAGCAGTAGTAGCAGAGGTGTGAAATCGTCCACCGACCAGTATTATCAGCAACAACACTGCGATTGGCTGAGCGACTGAGAGCTGAGGGCTCAGCGGTGATCTTGCGATCTCTATTCGCGCGAATAATAATAATGTGGGATCTCGGAGTTGTGTTTGTGTTCCACACATTATTACCAGGTATCTATATCTGTTGTTATTTTTTATCAGCAACGCTGCGATTGGCTGAGCGGCTGAGAGCTGAGAGCTGAGGGCTCAGTGGTGATCTTGCGATCTTACAGTCGTGCGAATAATAATGTGAGATCTCGGAGCGTTGTGTTCTTCTCGAACCGTTCTTTCTACCCGTCGACATCCAGCACAACCTGGTGGAGTACCTTGAGAAGAAGCGTACTCTGTCTGGTATCACCTTGATTGAGCCACAAACCTCATGGTCGATCATTGACCATCATTGCCTAACAACGAACGTAAACGTTTACAACGTCCCCGGATTGTCGAATGTACGCGTCACAGCAGTGAACTCAGGTTGGGAAACGTACCAGGCCAAAGTAAAAGAAGTGCTGTAT
Source organism: Macrocystis pyrifera (assembly GCA_031763025.1). Lineage (NCBI taxonomy): Eukaryota > Phaeophyceae > Laminariales > Laminariaceae > Macrocystis > Macrocystis pyrifera. The sequence continues at coordinate 12,894,379 of JASSKH010000003.1, forward strand.
TTTTTGTTGCGGCTGTTGTATTAATAGTAGTATTTGACAGCACAAAGTATTTACTCGTAGGGGCCCATCTTATCGAGGGCTTTCGGTTCTTCCAATTTGACTTGATTTTTTGGTTTCTAATTTAATACCTGGTATGCATCTGATTGAACGAAATTTAGAGTTCCCCGTTAAGATGGGCCCTAAGATGGGCTCTTACCAGGACTTTCGTTTTTTTCAACTTTGAGTTGATTTCTTTTTTCTAATTTAATTTGCATCGATTGAACGAAATTTAGTGTTCCCCGTTAAGATGGGCCCTAAGTAAACAAAAATCGAAATCGAACCGAGAAACAAACCACAAAATGCAAAACGACAACAACAACAGCAAAAACATGAAAACCGGGAAAAACGAAACACGAAATAAAACTAAATTTGAAGTAATCGGGAAAAGAATATATATAATAAGTAAAATAATTAAATCGGAGAAGACAACATACTAATACATGGTGCAATGCATACACCCACAACTTCTAGGGTGAAGAATCGGCGCGGACACTGGGCTTGCTGGATGTCGACGAGTACGTAGAAGAGCGGTTTAATGTGAAGAACACACACAACAACCTATAACTATTAATACGAGCTCACGACTTACTTGTTGTTGTTGTTGTTGTTGTTTTTAGTCATCACTTTTACTTTCCAGCCTAACTCGTAGGAGGTTTCACCCTCGGCGATCTTCTGAACAAGCCGTGGTCACAGGTGTCGTCCCTTCTCCCCCCCCCGGTACTTGCCTTTAGATTTTGTCGCGCATAGGGTTCAGCATTCCCACTGCTCGTCGATTTTCATCGAATGTAGCTCACTCACGCTCTCGCGCTTTCCGCCAGTCAATTTTTTATGCAAGAAAAAGTCCCTACGAGCATGCACTCGGTGATCAAAAATAAAACAAAAATTAAAAAAACCAGACTTAAACCCACGAAATTGATCTTGGTAGGCACGCGGACCACCTACCAAGCCACCGGGGACGCTGGCATTGCATATATATATATGGTCAACAATGAATGGGAATGTGTTGTTTTTTCCTGCATGTATATTTTTCTGGTATCACCCGTTGTTTTGCACTGCACAAAACCGACACCATACATATATAAATATATACATACCAGGTATATATATATGCGAACAGATGCCCTACACGCGAAAACCACCCAAAACGTACGTTAGAATTAAGAAAAAAAAATATTAAACTTCGGCACATACCATGTTCGGGGAAGAAGAAATTTTTGTACTATTTTCATATTTTTTCAAGAATTCCGCTTCTATTCTGCTACTACCGAAAAAATGCCCAAAATAAAACTACATACTGAAGTATATTTTGGTCAAATAAATATTGCGATCGACACAAATTCATCTCTTCTACTATGCAAACACCATTTTTTTTTTTTTTTTTTTTTTACTCATCACTTTCACTTTCCAGCCTAATTCGTAAGAGGTTTTACCCTCGACGACCTTCTGGACAAGCCGTGGTCACAGGTGTCTTCCCTTCTCCCCCCCGGTACGTGCCTTTATTTTTTATCGCGCATAGGGTTCAACATTCCCACTGCTCGTCGATTTTCATCGAATGTAGCTAACTCACGCTCTCGCGCTTTCCGCTAACCAATCCCTTTTATGCAAGAAAAAGCCCCTACGAGAATGCACTCGGTGAGACTTGAACCCACGAAACTGATCTTGATAGGCACGCGGACCACCTAATTTGCAGTGGTTCACGAGATACGACATTCGGATGGTTTATCCATTTTTCGGCTGGCCCAGCTCGCACGTGCGAGACACTCGGCGTCCGTACTGTATATTCCGCATGCAGATAGATACAAAACAATTGTTAATAGTTGGGCAGCAGTCGATCGATTTTAATCGACACTACGAAGCGCCGGTGATTACTTTGGTGCAGCAAGCTCACAGCAGCAAGCACCAGCAACATACTACACAGCGTACATGTACGTATAATCGGAATACTACGCTGGCACGAGACCTCCGCCGAGACACCAAAAAAAAAAATGTCAATTGCGAGACGGTACTCGTACAGCTTCCGAAGCAGATGGGTCCGCGTTTCAGCTTTAATGCGGAAACACATTACCGAGAGGGGTTGACTTGCTTAATTACCATGCTCACGGGGGCTAGCAGCAAAAACATACGCCAGGCACAGCAGCAGCAGGAGCAGCAGCAGCAGAACAGGACAGTAGCCGCACATACATAGTAATAGCAGCACCAGAGCAGTGGATGAGCAGCGGCAGCAGCAGCAGCAGCAGCAGCAGCAGAAGTAGCAGCACATCATGCAGGCCCGAGGCTGTCCCTGGCACAACAGTCGGAGCAGGGGAGCCCGGTGGCGGACGAGGAGGAAGAAACACGACAGCACGACGTCACCGTCGTACCTTGTCGTAACCGGTACATGTTCATGACTTTTTGGTTTGGCGGTTACACTCCACGCCTCATATGATACTGGGGCTCAATGGCAAGGACGAGTACTCGTCATTGCCATTGCTGGTGCCCAATGGGAATGACTATAGTCATTCCCATTGATGGCAATAATTCATTGCCATTGGTCCTGCCTGCTGCTTGTAAACAAAAAACAAAATAGTAGACACCGTTTCTACCTCCACCACTCTACCGCTCCTCCCGCGGCGTAGACTCATCCGATTCGGTCGAAACCAAAGACCTCGTCTTCTCTGTCTCACGGAGCCTGGTCGTCCGGCGTGCACAGCAGCCGAAGAGGCTCGTGACGCTCGTTTGCCGACCACATGCTAGCCTGCGAACCTCAACATTTTTGCGCAAAACTCGTGCTTTCACACGTAAAATAACCCGAATAGGAATCTCGACAAATGTTTCAGGAACGCCCAACCCTCAACGCACAAGCAATGGCGGAGCATGAGACCGGCCACCCCAGCCCACATTCTCCACACTCTTGCCGCCATGAGCTGTTGAAAGCCGCGGAGGATTCGGCCTCTCCCGTTTCGGCCAAAGGAGAAGAAGTCGAATCTGGGTGCTGGCATCGAAAACAGAATATTTTTTTATCGCCACGAGCGAGCATAGATGTCGGTTGACGGCACATTAGCCCCTCGACAGGCAGCCGTCGAGGACATCCCAATGCTCAAAACTATCGTTTTTTAGGAGAGGGTTTGACGGGTCAAAGGTAGGCATAACGGGGCAAAGGTAGGCCGTCAACCAAAATCTTTGGCCACGAGACTGTGATAAATCAAGTATCGACCACTCAACTCGTCCAAAACTCATAGCTGATGTTTTAATATAAAAAGCTTAGCAAGAAACGAGCACAGCACACCCGGCCACAGCTGTCAAGGACATCCTGATGATAAAAACTATAATATTTTGAAAGAGGGTTTGACGGGCCAAGAGTAGGTCTGACGGGGCAAAGGTAAGCCGACAACCAAATTCTTTGGCCACGAGACTATCATAAATCAAGCATCGACCACTGAACTGGTCCACCTCACAGTTGACGTATTCACACCCGGCCAACCGGCAGCCAGGGCACGGCGCAAGCATGCCCGAGGCCACTCCCGACACAGTCGGGATCGGAGATCACGATGAGACAGTTTCGTCCCGTGAGGTGAACCTCATCTCGCGCTAGCACGAACAACGCAAGAAAGTACGTCTAAAAAACGCTGAGGAGCGCTGAGAGCACAGGGCCAACAATATCGTATATATATACGAGGTTCCCCTTCGGGATGCGGGTAACGTGAAATCCCGGGGACGTCGCAAGGCGAAAAGAGAGTCACAGGAAATACCCGTATAGCTGTTCTTGGCGGAAACGGGAGCCATGGGTTAGCGTGTAGAGCTTGGTGTACGACTGTTGCTGCGCCATGTGGTTAAAAGAGAGAGCTCAAGGGACATGTGTGATCAGACATGATACAGCAGCCGCCAGCAGCAGACAAAAATCTTTAAACTTGTGGGTTCTCCATATTGTCCTGCTTGGCTCTAGCAGGTCGGAATGACTCCCCGTAGTTATTTGCCGGAACTCTCGACTTCGGAGGCCCAGAGCACGCGCCACGGACCTCGGCCGGGGCTCGCATTTGCGCCGTGGTGTACATGCAGGCTCCATGTGCGCCACGCACCCTAGAGTACGAGAGAAGACCCGCGGCCGGACGAGAAACGTAAAGTATTCCGGAAAAAAGTACATTTGGTACAAAGTAATATATCTATTTCTACTGTATGTACTACTGCTACTACTACAGTAGTATAATACTTGGCACCTAAAGCCAACCCACCGACTCGAACCCTTTCCCTAACTCTGACTCAAACCCTATGCCACTGATCGGTGCTTGGATGCCGTGCTTTGGTAAGACTCTAGCTTGAGTGGTCCTGTGCTTGGCAAAGACTCGAGGTTGATTCGGCCAGTACAGAAATAATAGTAGTACATGGGAACTCTGGCTTATATACGCCACTACAGCAATGTAGTGTTGCGTACCAGTATAATTTTCCCGTACAGCTGTGTTATGTTTTTGGACTGTTTCATAATTTAAACATTACTACACACAAATACGAGTATAACTGACTTGTCACTTCTCTACGATACTGTTGTAGCAGTATAAACGTAGTTGAAGTATGCTTTAACTGTAAATCTCACCCTGATCCCTTCACCTTAACCTTGACCACCTGCGAAAACTATCGGAATAATTGACGAGATGTGAGGAGTACTGACGACGTGCTGACCACCTTTTGTGTTCAACAGCTATCATTTGCTGTGGTGTGGACAGAGACAACACGTTGTTATTGTACCGTTCCGTGTGCTGATGCTGCTGTACGCTACATGTAGTGTATGCTCTATTTTTTTCTACTGCTTGCTTCTCTGTTTGGTTTCTTCCATTCGTTCGACGCTAGACGACGAGGGAAGAAAGGAGGGCTGAAACACGTTCACTTTTGTATCGGGATAAAAATGCAAGGCACGCACCATAGTGGGGAGGGGGGACTACGGACTATGACTCAATATTATTATTGTCTTAGTCGCTGGCGGTACTCATAGAGGGGGGAGAAGAACTTGCCACCGTACAGCAGTATTTGTGTGACCCCGGATCTGAAGGGCGAAGCTGAAAAAAGCAGGGTGGTCCTCGGTAACGATGAGTTTCGCGGACACAGGCGGGGTGGTGTTGGTCATTCGGCGGTATTTTTTTTGGCGGTAGGCGTTTTTTTTTTTTTTTTTTTTGGCGGTATCGACTCTGGCCGTAGGCGGTATTTCCAAAAACGGCGGTATTTTTTCGGCAGTGAAGCGGTTTTCGTTTTTTGGCGGTACCATACACGACTTGGCGGTTATTGCGGTGCCTCGCAATATGCGATGTTGTTGAAGCCCGAACAAACGACAAACCTCCTTCCGACGGTTGCCTTGCACGTTTGTTTTTTAATATGTTACGGCGATTTCTAGTTTCAAGCGAGAAATCGAGGCAAACCCAATAGGGAAACCTGCGATTAACTATGCATTTTCATGCTAAAACGGAACCCCGCCTACCGCCATAAAACCATGTCAGCTCTTCTCCAGCACTGCACGTTTCTTACGAAAACAATACCGTCCAATGGCAATACCACCGCCTAAAAAATGAAAAACAAAGCCCCGATCCCGAGGACCGCCCTGAATGTAGAACAAATAAATAATGTAGAACGTAGGACGGCAACGAGGCAACGAACGCGACACACAAGGGCAGGCAGACAGGGGATACCATTCACATGGCCATTCGTGACATCTACAAGGCAAGGTTAACCACCATGTTTGGCCTCTCCTCCTGCACCGCCGCCGATTTCTGTGCACTCTTGGCTGCCCTAGCCCGTGCCTGCGGCATCCAGTGTTGGTACTTTTTGGGCGGTATCTAGAGTTGGCGGGGTGTTTTTGGCGGTAGGCGGTGTTTCCAAATACGGCGGTAATGCAATATGGCGGCATTTTTCTGGCGGCAGGTGGTTTTTCGTTTTTCGGCGGTATTGGCTTCGGCGGTAGGCGGTATCTCCAAAATATGGAGATAACCGCCAAAATACCGTTACCGCCCTGGTGGGCGATAATTTAATGACGGTAAAAGTACCGAGGACCACCCTGAAAAAAAGGAATGGACAGGATGAAAAACAAAAATGAAAATCTGCTAATAGACGTTTTTTATTATTATGCTTGACATCCGACAATGTGCAGCATGAGCTTGACAGTTGATCACTCAAAACATTCCTGAAAGAAGACATCCCCAGAAACAAAGGAGAACTATGCACTAGGTCTATCTGTCTTCTATGTCTACTTTCTCCTATGCTTTATCCACGATACTCTGTTTGTTGTCTTTGCGCCTTCCTCTATCTCAATAGGTAGTCTTCACGTTCTTTTTTTGAATCCTAAGCCGAATTCAAGCTCCATCCCCACGCCATCGGTGTGGGTCTGTCATCCTCCCCCCCATGTTCCTTCTCGATTCCTGTCGACCCCTAAGCTGGTGTTTGAATCGCGACACCCTCCTCGAGATGGCGACCTGTGTAGTTACCGAGACGATTTGGAGTAGGTGTTCCCTCACCACTTCTTTCCTTCCCATCGACCTACCGTCCCTCCCCCCCACGACACTAGCTGCCAGCTGGTCCATGAACTTAGTGCCCTCTACCCCGAGACGTCCAAAGATTTCCACTGCTAAAGCGGCGAGTTTGTGACTCCGTTCGTCAAAGGACACATGTCCCGGAGGAGCGTAGTGTTGGCGCTTGCGCGCCTCGGAGGTGGAGGCAGCTGATCCATCATGATCAGCACTTCCTCCTCGCAGTTGTATGTGCGCTTGAGGGTCAGCATGGGTGACATCCAGCTGGATGGACTTCTCCCTATATTCCGTGGTAGGAGCGTTCCGTAGATCTCCTCTCCTGACGACAATGTCCATCCGCAGATTTCGTTCTGCGATGAACGGTTCGCCGCTCTCCACTTGGTGTTGAATTCCCAGCCGCTTCAACGTACTCGACATCGCGTGGACCAGCGGTTGGTGCTGATTCACGTGCGTCCCTGCTCTGGGACAGATGCGCGCGTGGCGGGTGTCCACGTCGACTGCGTCGCAGCAGGGGCACCTCATTGCCACGTATTCCTCAATCCCTATAAACCACCTTCCCATCCCCACGAACTCTGCTGCGGGTATGACACGGAGTAAGTCTGTTGGCCTTGCCCGAAGGCATGCCGTGGCTCCTGCTCCCTGTAGACTCCTGTTCCGAGCCTTGGCGAAGGCTTTTGTCTCTGTTCCCCTTGTCGGGTTGCTCGGTCCGGGGGAGCTTGCCGTCTCCGGAAGCTCCTCCAGCGAAGCGGTGTGGGCAGCGTGCCGGCCTTGGTTCACCAGTTTGTCCAATTTCTGTTGCGCTTTGCGCGAGTTTGTGGTCACGGCATCGTGGGCAGCCATCATGTCGGCCTCTGGGGGTCTTGGGGCCAGGTCCCTCTCTGCGTCTAGACCCCATTTCAGCATCACTCGGGGACGATGCCCTCTTTCGCTTCTTTCGTTACGCTCCATGTGTCCCGAATCGCAAGCTGTCTCCCAGCTGAGCAATGATGCTCGATTCTGGGATCCCCCTCCTCACTGTATCGCCTAACGGGCCTGTGAGGTCTGCTAGGACCTCCGGCAAGGTCCCCACTCTGCTCCCGATGGATGCCGACATTCTCCTTGCTTCTGTCGACGGCAGTCCCGATCCTCCCGCTCCCGTAGAAAGCCGTGCTTGGGCCTGCTGGTAAGGTTTGAGAGTCAGCCGATTATCAGGGCACCCCTCCTGGAAGAACGACTGTGCCTCCGCCACTCCCGGTAGCTCGAGGATTATCTCGTACGCCCACTGTGCCCCGTTGTCTACCCTTTTACATGTTTCGAGGGACTACCCCAGGTCCAGCGCCCTTTCGAGGTATCTCGTAGGTTGCCCGAGAAATTCTACGGTGATGAGGGCCGCTGCTTGTTTGTCGGGCATGTTAGCAAGGCGGCGCGCGAGGCGGTCCGCGCTCCCATCCCTCACTACCTCCATTGCTCGCCCCCGCACGTATTCTTCCGTGCCGATCGGGACACCCACCAGCGTCACCCCTCCTTCATCTGCGATGCGGACCTCATCGCTTTCAAGCAGCGAAATCTCTTCCGCCGTCGGGGCATGCCCTTTGGGTGGTAATGCCACCGTTTTGGCGGCGTTGACCACAATACCGACGTCATCTAGCTCTCGCCGGAGGAAGGCGAATGCTCTAACTGTGTTGGCCGTGATCCCTGTAAGGCCGAGAGAGACATCGTCCATGTACGCGAAGGCTTCCACCCCTTCTCTCTCGAATTCCTGCCGGAATCGCTTCAGCCCCGGTCGCAACGCCAGGCAGAACATTGCTGGTCCATGGGGTCCCCTTGCTGGACACCGCTGGAGCAAGCGACCGTCCTGGTCTCCCCTGAATCCATCCGGAAAAAGAAGTCGGCTAGTCTTGTGCCGTAACACTTGACCACTAAGGGCGTGAGCGCTGGCACGCAGTTTGCCACCTTTTCTAGCACCGCCGTCCTTTTTACGGTGTTGAAGGCGTTGGAGCAGTTCGTGAGAACGAGCCAGCTGCCCGTCTCGTGTAGCGTCCTCGCCCTCAACCCCACCTGCTCCACTCCGCCGGGTACGGTGACCCCAAACTGCCTCACCTCTCGGTTTACCTCCTTCAACCGCGGTCGCCACTGTCGCATAGCCCCTACGGTGATGAGCCTCCTCCATGTCATACCCACGCAAACCGGCCGGCACTTTTCCCCCAACGCAGTGAGGCTCGACTGCAAGAAGAGCTGCTAGAACTCAGATGGGAACGCGTCCGACTCGTCGACGATTCTCCGCCAGAAGGCTATCATACCCCTTCCAAACTCCTCTCTGCCGATGTCGGTGTGAACAATGGATTGCATTTGAGCAAATCGTTGACCGTCGATAATAATTATTATGAATAATATTATTACTTACCCCTTCCAAACTCCTCTCTGCCGATGTCGGTGTGAACAATGGATTGCATTTGAGCAAATCGTTGACCGTCGATAATAATTATTATGAATAATATTATTAATATTATTATTAGAACAACTATTATGGGAAAATTTTCAAGGGGTCTCAAAACTGCCTTTTTTTGCCGAAAACCCGCGATTTACTCGACGGGACTGTTAAAAACACCGGTAGACTCCTCAGGATGCTCCTGTTATGATACTGCTTTGTATGAGGTTGAAAGCCCGGTAATTACCTGGGTTCAGGCACTGGGAACGTATTTGTAGTACTTGGAAGGCGTATCTTAGATGGAAAACAGGGGTTTTCCAGAGGCGCACGAGCTTGGTCTCAGTCTCCGCGTGCACGAAAGGAATAAAACTGCTCTTCTTCTATAGCTAAGCAAGCAACACACGTGGGTACCAACGATTACCGACTTAAAAGGCAGACCTGTCCAGGGATACAAAGCGTCCATCAACCGTTGATCTTAACACTCCCCTTCGTTTTCCGAGAGCTTTCTCGAGCATTTTTCTGTTTCTCCAGAGTGGTAGTTGGACTGTTCGTCCATATTTCCAGTTTTGAGGACATCGTGATTTTTCATCAAAAATCCTCGAAGATCCACTATTTCTGGCCCTAGTTCTGACCAGCAGTCTTACTTTTGACCCTCCAGAGAAAAGTGATTGGCTGCTCCAAAATTTAAATTAGGACTCTGGAGAACGGGAAATTGTTCCTGTAAGCTCGCCCAAAACTACGGGGAGCATTTCGAGGAGTCTATCGGTGTTTTTGGCTTTCCCGCCCAGTAGAACGCGTATATTCGGCCTAAAACCCCAGTTCCGAGAGCTCAGAAATAACTTCCCATAATAGTTGGTCTTATTATTATTATTGTTGTTGTTGCTATTATTATTACTATTATTATGCTTGCCATCCGACAATATGCAGCATGAGCTTCAACGTTCATCACTCAATCAACACATTTCTGAAAGAAGAAACGACGGGAATAAAGGAAACCACCTATGCTGAGGTCTAATGGCTACCTTTTATGTCTACTTACCGCTATATGCTTTATGTACAATACGCTACTGTTTTCCTTGCTTCCTCCTCCGTCTCAAGATGTGCTCTTTACATTGTATTTGTGTTAAGATATGGTCTTGTATGAGATTGAAAGCCCGGTAACTACCTGGGTTTAGTCACTGGGAACGTATTTGTAGTACTTGGAAGGCGTATCTTAGATGGAAAACCAGGGGTTTTCCAGCGGAGCACGAGCTTGGTCTCAGTCTCCGCGTGCACGAAAGGAATAAAACTGCTCTTCTTCTATAGCTAAGCAAACAACACATGTGAGTGCAATGTTTACCGACTTAAAAGGCAGACCTGTCCAGGGATACAAAGTGTCCCGCAACCCGGGATCTTAACAAGTGGCGTCGACGGCAGGACATGGGTCGTTGGTCGTGAGTTCGAATCTCACGTCCACCATGAAATCGCTTTTTAAAGAAAAGTGAATTTCCTCATGTCAAGAACCTGAAAAAAATACTTCTGGATCCCCAGAAATTGGAACCGCGTGTTGGTGTCACGCGTCGACCCGTATATCCGGTCCGTTCCAGGGGGGGAGAGTGTTATGAGGCTTAGATTGGGTAGGCGATTGGTTAACCTTTTACCTTTAGCCCAACGGACTAAGACCTTAACGAATGGCGTCGTCGGCAGGACTTTTTTCGGATCACAAAGCACTTGAGAGTATCGCCAAAGTAGGGGACCACAACGCGCGAGTCCAACGGTGGCTCGAGTTCCTCACTGCGTTCGACTACACCCTCGAGTACCGCAAGGGCAGCGCCAACGGAAATGCTGACTTCCTCTCCCGCTTGCCAGAGCCCGCCACAGAACACGACCGCAGTGGGTCTAGCTGCCTCAACCCCGTCGAGGACGGTGGTATTCTCCTCATCCGAGCCTGCGGGCTTCACACTTGCTCTTCGCCGACCCCTGGTGTCGGTTTGGGTGGGTTGGTGTCCCGCAGCGAAAGTGCCGTCTTGGGTGGGCTACCTCTTGCCCCTTCGGATTTTCGCGATTGTCGCACACACGGGCCACGTATGAGGATTGACGACCTCTCTGCTCCTTCGGGGAGATTCGTTGCTCGTGTATCTGCCTCCGTCGCCACCGTCGACCGCCGTCCTGGCTTGGGGGATTTTTCACCCCCCGCCACCGCCGCTTTCGCTTCGGTTTTTGTCGTACCCTCCGGGGGCGACCAGGGCTCTGCGGAAGCCCCCGCTGCAGCGACGATTGTCGCTCAGCGCGCTCCTCCCCCGACGAGCACTTTACAGGTCGAAGATTCCGTCGTGAGCACTGCTCCGGCCGCGTCTTCCCTCTCAGGCCAGGGCTCTGCAAAAGCCCCCGCTGCAGCGATGATTGTCGCCCAGCACGCTCCTCCCCCGACGAGCACTTTACAGGTCGAAGATTCCGTCGTGAGCACTGCTCCGGCCGCGTCTTCCCTTTCATGCCAGGGCTCCGCAAAAGCCCCCGATACAGCGATGATTGTCGCCCAGCATGCTCCTCCCCCCGACGAGCACTTTACAGGTCGAAGATTCCGTCGTGAGCACTGCTACGGCCGCGTCCTCCCTTTCAGGCCAGGGCTCCGCAGAAGCCCCCGATGCAGCGACGATTGTCGCCCAGCATGCTCCTCCCCCGACGAGCACTTTACAGGGAAAAAATTCCGCCGTGATCACTGATCCGGCTGCGTCTACCCCATCGCCGCCTGGCAACCCGCGCCTCCGAACGTTTTGCCGTCTTCAGGCCGCATCTCATCGCGGACGCGCCGACGAACAGCAGCCGCCGCCGCTGGCGCCGTGCCGCCTGCTGTTGATTATGGCTTCGGGCCCGGCGGGACCCCTAGACCATCCGCCCGGCGCGCTACCACCCCGCTGCGAGCCCCACGGCCACGACCGCCCGCACCCGTCGTTTTAGCCCCGACTCCTGCCGCCTCGTCCGTCCCGACGGTACCCATCCCGTCCGACCGCGACCGCACCGAGCCCGTGGGAACACCTCTTTTACGACTTCCGCCGCCAACTGACGCACCTCCCGTCACCTCGACCGACTTGGACGCACTCGGCGCAGCTGCCGAGTTCCAGTTCGGTGATTCCGCAGCGCGCTATTCGCACGCCGACTGGGCTCGGGAACAACAGGCTGAGCCCGCGTGCAATGCCGCCATGCGCTACATAGCCCTTGGCCGACCGGAAGTTTTGCCAGACGACTTTTTATCAGGTTTCCCTTCCCACCAGCGCCCTCCCTTTTCGGAAGTTCAAGAGCTGGCTACCAAAGGCCGCTCGCACACCACTGACGCGGGCATCGTTCTACTTGTCCGACAGCCGTCTCCCCCTCCTGCGTTGGATACGCCACGCCCGGTGGGCCGTACGGCCTGCTTATTGAACGACGAGCCTATTCGCATTTATGTTCCGCTGCTCATGCGCCCCTGGGTTATGCAGGCTTGCCATTCCACGGCTTCCTGCCACCTAGGAAAAGCGCGCACCCTACGTATGCTCGAACGTTTCTACTGGTGGATCGGCATGAGCATCTGCACCCGGTGGTGGCTACGCAACTGCTTAAAGTGCCAGGCACGGAAAACGTCGCGGCAGACGGTCCGGTGGCCCTCCATCACGTTGCCCTTGCCAGAAGGGCCCGGCATCGCCGTCAGCATCGACTACTTCGGCCCCCTCCCGGTGACGCCTCGAGGTAATACCTACATATTGCTTTTCACTGATCGTTTCAGCCGCCGAGCTGACATGTACGCCGTCACAGCGGCAGAGTTCACCGCTGAGGGCACGGCTAACATTCTCATCAACCGGTATATCCCTCGTTGGGGGTGCCCGCGCAGCATCCTCTCGGACAACGGCCTCCAGTTCTGCTCCAAGCTTTCGCACGCCGTATATCAGCTTCTCGGGGTTCGAAAAATTGCCATCAGCTCCTACCACCCAAACGGCAACGGTGGGGTGGAACGTGTAAACCACACGATGGCCCAGATGTTGGCAATGGTCGTCAACGAGCTCCAAAACAACTGGGATGAACAGCTCCCTCACGTCGAATTTGCGTACAATAATTCCGTCAGTGCCGCCACGGGTCTGGCTCCCAACGAGGTACATATGGGTCGGCTCCCACGCCTCCCACTCACGATTTTCGAACGTGCAGGAGTCGCCGGCCACCAGAGCTTGGCCCGCGACCATCTCGCCTACTGCGACGTAGCGATGGACCGCCAGCAGCGCGCGTACGACATCGTTCAAGAACACCACGCCCTCACTGTCGCTCGCGTGAACCGCCGCAACTCCGCCCTCTCCGACGCTCTGCGTCCGGTCCCCAAATTTGTCGTTGGTGGTTGGGTGTGGGTGTACAATACGGCGGCCACCATCCGCCAGGGCGCGAAACCAGACACGGACGCCAAGGTCCTCAAGGCCAAACTCTCCCTCAACTGGACAAGCCCCTACAAAGTTCTCGCAGTTGGCCCCTGCTCCTCTGCAGACACCCCGGATGGATCTCCTCTCGGAGCAAAGCTCCTGTATTTGGATCTTCCTTCCGATATGCCCGGCGCCGAGGCTCGCCGGCGCGTATCTGTTCAACGCTGCAAGCCCTGTGCCAACCCCCACGACCGTGACGACATGCCGAAGTATCTGCCGGCGGGGTTGACGCAATACGTGCTCAACAATTTCTCCAAGAAATCCCCTCCGTACCACGTCACCGAGGACGACGTTTCGACCCCTCTTGAACGACTCGAAGTGGAAAAGATTACTGGACATCAATCGGTTAGAGGTCGAGGCGGCGTCATCGCGGTGATGTACGAGACTCACTGGAAGGGACTTTCCCGGCCATCCTGGGAACGGGAAATGGACCTTCAGCTTTCTCGCCACGCCATTTTGCGCTACTGGGCCGGCACTCCGAACCAACACCGCCAAACCAACCGCCTGTATCGCCGAATGAGAATTGGCGCGGCACAACGGGAGCTTTCCCGGAGTAACGGCGAGCGGTTTCTAACACCCGGCTATGGTTGCGTATCGCACGCCGATTGGCTCCGCCGATACAGCAACACTGTACTTCCCAACGGGGCCCACTTTTGGTACAAGGGCGTCGACGGTCTGTGGTGGCTCGGGAAAATCAGCGCAACTACACCGACGGATGGAGTATATTTGGTTCGATTTTTGGACGACCCGGGACCAATCAAGCTTCTTCTTTCTCCGGCGCGCTACACGACTTCGACGAGAGCTGTACGAGGTTCTTGGTGTCTGCAAATTCACTTGGCTAGCGCGTTTACACGGGGGGTCCAGCGTAACGTAGATGAATCTCGAGGTGCCGCCGTGGATAGCTGAATTTCGCGTCTTGACTGCACTCGTTATTTAGTTATTTTTTGTCGTCTTCCTGGGCCTTGGGGGATGAATTTTTGTCTGCCCGATATGTTTCTGGTGTGTTTTTTTTTTTTTTTTTAACTGGGTTGGGGATGTGTTTTTTGCGTATTCTGTCTTGCCTTCCCCCCCGCTCGGTGTCGGGACGCGCTTTCAGAGTTGTGGACTGGGTTTAGGTGGTTCTTGTCGTCTTCCGTGTTATTTTTCTTTTCGTTCCCGTACGCACTTTTCGCTTTTCCGTGCATCTTCCTCGCCCCCCCCCGTGCGGGCGATATGGCGATGGCTTTCACCGACGTTTTTCTTCCTGCCCCTTAAGGCTAAGTTTTCCCCTTATTTTTTTTTACGTGCTTCGCCGGCTTCGTTGCCTCGCCGTTCAGAGGTGTGGGAGTGGGTTTTGAGGAGCCGCATCTTCGACTCATTTTCTAGCTCGTGGAATCGGGGTTTCCACGAATTTCCCATAATTCTGCATATACGGCTCATCAGAGTGGGCTAGTGTTAAGATATGGTCTTGTATGAGATTGAAAGCCCGGTAATTACCTGGGTTTAGTCACTGGGAACGTATTTGTAGTACTTGGAAGGCGTATCTTAGATGGAAAACCAGGGGTTTTCCAGAGGAGCACGAGCTTGGTCTCAGTCTCCGCGTGCACGAAAGGAATAAAACTGCTCTTCTTCTATAGCTAAGCAAACAACACATGTGAGTGCAATGTTTACCGACTTAAAAGGCAGACCTGTCCAGGGATACAAAGTGTCCCGCAACCCGGGATCTTAACATTTGTATGTCCTAAACCGCCTCCAAATTCCATCCCCACGCCATCGGTGTGGGTCTGTCACACACCCCCCCCCTGCTCTTTGTCGGTTCCTGGCGGTCCCTAAGCTGGAGTTTGAAGCGCGACACCCTCCTCGAAATGGCAACCTGTGTAGTCACCGAGACGATTTGAAGCAGGCATTCCTTCACCGCCCCTTTCCTTCCCATCGACCCATCATCCCTCGCCCCCACGACACTAACTAGCTGCCAGCTGGTCGATGAACTTACTGCCCTCTACCCCGAGTTTTATTAATATTTTCACGTACCGATAGAAAACATGTTTTGTGACCATCGGCTAGATTAAGAATCTGAGCTACGTAGTAAAACTTTAAATCTGTGGTAGGTTATAGCGAATTCGTTGAGCACAAAATCTGTCAGATTTTGTATACTACTCTGAAACCTGTACGCTGGACACTCAATACCACACGCGATCGAAGTACAGCATATTGCTGACTCTGTGTTACGCCACAACCTCGCAAGTATGAGTTCTGAGGGAAAAATCCAGCTTTTAACGGCTTTATTTTATTATATTCGATATTCAAAATATAACTCTGACCGGCACTATAATCTCCGTTTGGTCTTTATGTTAGACTCCAAGAGTGCATTATATATCTCAGTCAAAGTGGTACGAAGGAGAGAGAGAGAAGAAGAAGAGCGTTGATAATAAATGGGAAGAAGAACAAAAAAAAAATACTAGGTACGTGAAAACATCATCATTAATTAAAAATGTGTAGATCTCGTTTGGTTGCCGTGGTTTTCTTGTTTCGAAGAGTGCTCTTAAGTTTCAATGAAAGTTGAAGCAGTTCTTAGTATTCTTCCCATCCGACAGTGTGTAGCATGAGCTTCAATTTTGATTACTCAAAAGTACTCTGCGAAAAAAAGAAGAAAAAAACACGGAAACTAAAAAAGTGGCGCCCTGCAAACTCTAAGTCTTGTCTGTACGTACGTACCTACGTTAATTTTGTCGAAGCTGGGCAGCCAATGAAACTACTATACCAAGCAGTAGGCATCAGGGATGTAATTGGCTGTTGCACTGTTGCGCTGGCGCAACAATTTTGTCAAAATGCACGTTTTCCGCAACAGCCGCGGAGGATCTGGTTGCGCGCAGCGCAACACGCGTTTTTGGGCGCGCAACGTTTTGAGCCGCAGGCCCAGAAAAATGTTGCGGGCTTTTCGTTCGGCGAAGGCGAAAAAAAAAAAGAAGCACTGCTTTTCAAATTCGCCTTTGGCGGAAAAAAAAAAAGCCCATTCGCCGCAGGCGATTGCTTATTTTAGGCCCTTTTTCTATAGCAGAACAAAATCAATTTAGGTTCTGATCCCGATACACGCCTTTTCGAGGTTCGGGAGGCGTTTAAAAACGCACATCGTTACTTGATTTTCGGGCATATATTCGCAAACATATCGCATTTTTGTGCGCGCAACAGACACCGGACCACTATTACGGGGGTCCATAGTTAATAGGACCAAATATAGTTAGTAAAAATAGGTAAATATATAGTTTTTTTATGTATACCATAGGTCCTATCAACTATGGACCCCCGAAATAATTATATCTCTAGTAGATATACTGGTTTACGAGTAGCACCAGTTGTAGAATGTAACTGTCTGGTGCTACCGTGGTGTGCCAGTATGTATGTCGCGTATGGTGTCAGTGTGTGGTTCAGCTGAACATTGTTATAGATCAACATCCGCTTTTCACCATTGAGAACTGCCTGTCCGATGCGAACGATAATCGAAAACATTGTTCTTTGGTTTGTTTTTCAAGAACTTTTTTTCCCTCTCACAGTCAATTGAAGAACGTGCACCATTAATAGTAGTTTACGTATTGTCATTTGGGATAGCCGTCGATGACACACATAAAGTAAATAGCATGGATTAGCAGTCGTTGAGATATTCGACGATCCAGTAAAATCGGGATTTGGGCGAGGCGCCTCGCCCCTAAATATTATGTTTATTATATCTTCTGTTTTACAAACCTGCCAAGGCTGGTTTTGGTTTTCTTTTGTGAATTGTTACCTATCATCAATTAATATGTACATTTATGTCAAACTTGACTCTGGGGGAGATACACAATTCTGAAAAAAACAAAAAAATACGAAAATCGACAGTTTTTCTCATCGGAAAGGCATTTTTCAAATATTCGGAAAACCGGCTGTTAGTTGTTGTTGTTGCCATGCCCATACGGATCCTGGCAGAGTGAACCGCGACCGATTCATCCGATTCAAATGTCCGTGTACCAGAATTCAGAATTCAACCGGCCACGGAATGGAAAAATGAAGATACTTGATGCTTTTGTTTCCGATTAGTTCACAACATCTTCACCTGCCTTGATATTAGTCCCCCTACCAGCCGGGGAGGGGAGTGCTCGGGGCTCGCTTTGCTCGTTCGATTTCAAGCGACAATCCCATTTTTTCAACTATATCTAGTAGTTCGTATTCGATTAAGGAGGGAAAACGAAGACCATGCTGCTGCGGACACCGAAGCAGGCACCCCAGACCTCACCGCTCACCGCTCGCATCGAAGCAGCGGGACAGAGGTCTAGGCAGACGACGCGATTTTTGTACCTGGGCGGTCTTGTCGTCACGAGCGCTGACATTGTGCCAGAGATCACATGACGGACCCGACCCGCACGGACATGCCACAATCGGTTCAAATGGAGCTGTATGATATGGAGAATGCCCCGTTCACTGTAAAGGTGTGCATGCTAAAGGCCGAGGTGATGAAGACCCTGCGGTACGGGTGTGTGACGTGAACTCTTGGCCAGGAGCACTTCGCTGAGCTCCGAACGGCATACCACAAACTCCTCCTACGGATCATTGGCTTCCAGCGCCGACAACGCACCCATCACCTCATGTCGTACGCCAAGGCGCTCAAAAAGGCACAATGCCAGAGCGTTGAGACGACCATCCGCAGCTGACGCCTGCTCTTTGCGGGGGGCCGTACAGCGGACGACCAATGAGCGGCTGACCCGTCGGGTGATGGTTGTAACGATGGATGGTGGGGAAAACCCAGTACCAGGCCGACCAGAACACAACTGGGCCCAATGCGTAGTGTTGTAAGGACTACCCTGGGTTGGGTAATCGATCGATCTTTTACCCCCATAGCTCAGTAGGTAACATCCTCACATTTGACGTCGTCCAGGTCACGGGTTCGAACCTCACTTCAAACGTTTCTTTCACAGTAACGCTTGCACGTGCATCCCTGAAGAACACATCTCCCTGATTCCCCAGGTAATTAAACGAAGCGGGTAGATCAGCGTACAGACGTATACGGTTCCGACGCCCCAAAGATCCCGCCGTTCAGAGGGGGGGAAAGTGTTATAAGGATTACCCTGGGCTGGGTAATCGATCGATCCTTTATCCCTACGAGTATAGCTCAGTAGGTAACACCTTCACAATAGCAGGCGAACTCAGGATTTTCTAGCCACCGAGGGGTCCACGGAAAGCTCCCCTTTGCTGTTCGGAGTAGAGACGGTGATATGGCCGAGGGCGGCTAAGAAGAGCGGTAAGTGGTACGGGGGGGTCGTCGAAGCGGCGGAGTGTTTCAAGTCGAGGTGGCACAGGGACGAGGCGCAGAGACCCCGGCTGCGCCATGCAGCTGACGACGATAAGAGCTGCGATAAGGGCAGGGGGGGGGGGGCAGCCGTACTGTCACAGCTGTGGACGAATGCAGAAACGAAATGATGGATCGGGTGGTATCGGTTCAACTAGCTCTTGAATTCTAGCAGGCTTTGCTTGTTTCTTGTTGACTTGTTTAATGGGGGGGGGGGGGGGGGGCGACAGCAGCAGTCTTGACACCGCTGTTGACGAGAGTAGGAAGGAGGCGGCAAAGAATGGCTAGGTGCCCGAAACGATTTTCCAGCAGAGATGGGCACTCATGTTACTGTCACCGTCTGGAGTACGATTTTCTTTTTTTTTCCCCTTCTCTCTTCCTTGTTGCTTTTTGCCTTGTCTCTCCCTTTGCTTCCTTTCCCCTCCCCGCCGTCCTTATGCCTGTATCTTCCTCTCCTTCGTGTTGCCTCGTCCGTGCAGCAGCTATCTGTCTTTCTTGAGTACGTATGATCTCCTTGCGTCATTTGTATTCGATTTCATCTCAGAATTTCTCTGTGGTTTATTGTCCTATTGTTCTTCTTTTCTGGCCTTGCTTGTGTCGTTGTGTTCTCGTACCCGATACGCTGGCATCTCACCAGCTTGATCCGTGAATTTGCAATTATTTTTGTTTTTGATCTTCCTCTGTCTCACAGTTTGTGACCGCAGAATCAGTATCTCTCTAGGATAAGGAATCAAGACGGACACTGGGTGTACTGATGAAGCTGGGTAGATAGGGCGATTGGACGTGAAGATATCACGTACACTGAGCAAACCGGCTCTGGGCGCTGGGCGTATGCGCATATACGCGCTTCCATCAATACCCTTCGAAAGTGATTGACTGCAAACAATGGATAGTGCTCATACTGCAATGCAACATATCTCTAACGCAAGCGTCGTCGCATCAACGTGGCAAAGTGTTGCTGGTGCGGCACTCACACCTGTTTTTTTACCCGCTAGCTTTGTTTCTCTCAGCGTCAACGACTTTCAAGAGATACAAACGGCCACTCACCCACCCACCCAAATACCAAAAGAAAAAAAAAAAAAACGCGGATAAAAAAAAGGGGGGGGTTGCTATGTCATCCCCAAGAAAAGGCCTTCCATACAAATAGACACCCAAAACTGGGCACACAAAAAAAATCCCGTGAGGAAAACGCCTCCGATATAATGTAACCCCCCCACATCCCGGGGATCTCCCCCCCATGCCGAGGCAAAGAAATCTGTCCCTGGCAGGGCACATTTCGACGCTTCCCGCTCGCCGAGTTTGTCAGCGGAGCCTCTTGTTTCGCCGGAACACCGAGGGCTGCTGAGTGGGCGAGACGTGACATCGCCGTGCGCCCGCGGGAGGTCGAGTGGTACTCGGGAGAGCCTGTGTCCCGCGAGACATGCTAAAACACTTAGTTTTGAAGATCCAGAATGACATCCTTATCATCATCACCAGATAACGGTATCAACTAATAAATGTACTGTGGTTCTGAAGCGGGTTCATTCCAGCCTCACGTCGTGTTTTATCCGTCACCCCCCCCCCCCCAAGTCCCCAATTGGTTACGCCTTTTTTTTACTTCCTTTACCCCTCGCCGGACGTTGGCCCTTCGGGCGCTGCAGGTGCACCTCACGCACGACACGCCGGCCGCCAGTGATGGTCGGCAAGAGGGGCGGCAAGCACCCCCCCCCCCTACGCGAGTCTACGAGAACGAGCGATCTATAGTTACTGCAAGTACTGAGAAGACTATCGGTCAAGCAGAAAGAGATTCGCCAGTTAGTTGCTGACAGAGTCCAACATCGGTACGACCGAGACGCACAGCTGGCGGGTGCCTTCGGCGCACGGGCAAGAGGATGGGACAGCGAAAGGAATGCAAGCAAACGGTGAGCGCAATATTAGCCGCTCACAGGTAGGAGTGGATTTATTATTTATTTAGGGTCGGTCCAGGGAAAATTCCGAGTTGCAGCAACCATCTGGCAAGCATTTTTCGTGCTCGCTTGACTTTTCAACACCTTCTTGGGCTCGGGGGTCTACGTGAAAAAATAAGCTGGAAATGACGACGTCACGAAGAACGCCCACTCGAAAAACCGTGCGCCTGCTTGGTTGTCGTCTACGTACACACTTTTAGCGCAGGCACACTTTTGCGGATGCACAAGTGTTCTACTTCTCGAAGTATAATATTGTTTTGGCGAGCGTTTGGTCCTTATTATGGAATCTTCACACGAGACTCCTTTTTGTGCGTTTTTTTGTGGTCTTACAGCGCCTTTTAGTACAAGAGTAACAGTACAGGGCTCGAAATATAGTGCTACACTGTAGGTGTGTTGTATACCTACTGCAGTAGCGATGAAAGGAACGGGGTGACCATATTACCGTGAATATACTTATTTCAGATGAGGTTGCTCCCCGCTATTTATTGTCGTTCACTAAGGTGAGGAACCTCGGGCGCCGTTTGATCACGGTGCTCCAGCTCCCTGATCACAACCCAGCAAGGTGTGGGAGAGACGTGCGGGGGTGTGCATCGTGGTGTCGGGCGACGCCAGTTTTTTTCCCGTGGCAGCACTGCCCTGCTGCATCGAGCGCGCCGATTTCGACGTCGAACGCTTCAGGGGGCATCACGCAGCTTCCCCTTCGTTAGCTCAGTTTCCCCAAATCTCGGAAACAAGGGCCTGTGCTTCACCGACGCACCACAATCGTTGAGACCAAATGTGGCGACTTCGTGGTTCTGGGACCTGGTAGCTTCTGCAGCAGAACTGCATGTTTCGATCATGGGTCCTCCCACCTTGCCGTCACGGGTTGACGGCAATGAAAAGCGAAGAGGTCGGGCTCATTGGGCCATCCGTGACCTTCGGATAGCATTCAAGCACGATTGCTTGGGGGCATGGAGTCTCTCGCCTCGGAGTCTGCCCGGACAAGGACTGGGGGGGTGCGGGAGTCTTGGCAGCGCCGCGCGATCCATGCTGTCGGGCTTCGATGTCTTCAATCGAACTGGAACGAAAACATGAGGGCGGGCTGCTATCTACAGCACGCCGATTGCCTCTACGTCCCTTGAAAGGGGATATCACGGGAGAGGTCACCAGTTAGGATACTGAAACTTGCGAGGCGACGGACGGTATCACGCCCATGTCAAGGCGGCGACCGACACAATCGTCAGCGCGGAACTGCGGTCGCGGAAGCGCGACTCACACGGCAGATCTCTGTATATGAGGAGGGCCTATTCGAAGAGTTGATACCACCGAACAATGCGACCGAAGAATCAGCCAGGTTTGGCGTCAGTCGCGGCAGAACTGAGGCGGGGAAGGACGAAAGCTAGGCGGTGGTGGTGGCGGCGCTGGGGGGTGGGGGGGGGGGGGGTTGGCAGGGGGGCGGACCGAGGTTGGGAGGGGAGGGAGAGGGGGGGGGGGGAAAGGCGGGGTGGGAGGGGTGAGGGAGGTCCAAAAAAGGACGTTCGTGTTAGGTAAAGATTGTTTGTGTTGAACAACAGACAAGCTGTATATTTTGTGGAATTGAGGGCACAGGATGGCGAGAAACACGCGATTTAAAGGCTGTTGCGCTCGTGTTGTGGCCATATTGAAGTTGGGGTATAGGCCGTGAGGCCTTTATCTGCACGCACGCGCGATCTGGCCAACAGGGTACATGCACGATGATTGACCGTTCCTTGCTGGGCTTGTCCGTCTTAAAGAACACCAACACAGCTGGAATATTGAAAATCTTTCAGTATTTCTTGGTATCTAACACCAACACATCTCCAAATGTCTAAGTATTTTTGGTATCCTCTAGTAGAGCACTGCCAACAAACGTATACCAATGCAATCGACCCGTGCCTCATCTCTACCGGTCGGTGCAACAACGCACCGACAAAAAATCACAATTTCGCTACGCGTAGACTAGAGATAGACTACAGGAACCAACCAACCGGAACGCAATCACCCATTTTTCATAGTGATGGCAACGACACCCACTAAGAAGTCAAGACTCAAGAGGAAACTGCACGCTGAACCAAAGCAACAGCAACAGAAGTAGAGGGAACATTTTTAGTAGGGGCGGTTACTTCCGATGCGGCGCCGGACCCATCGGTTGTTGTCGTTGGTACTGTTTTTGTAGTTGTTGTACCGTCCTGCTGGTCGGTCCCGGAAAGGGGGGGCAAGAAGAAGGCGGCCTTTCTCCTACCCTCCTGTTGTTCTTTCTGGAACTCTGTCACCAGAGTTGACAGTGCCTGAGTTTTGCCCAGAAGGAAGGAAGGAAGGAAGGGGGCGTGTGAAAGAGGATAATACGTTAAAGAACACATCAAGCGCAGTACCGGGCACCCGACAGTCGACAAGAGGGAAAGATACCTGCGGCGTAGATCTGTGCTGTATATACCTCGCTAACTTCGGTATCGTGACTATTGTCGAATAACAATATAAATGCACTCATGTCAAGAACATTGTTTGAATCGTCGTGCTCGACAAACTCATACAGTATGCATTTTTTTTTTTCTGTAGCTGCTTACGAGTGACCGACGATTGACGTCTGGCAAAAATGATAAGGTTAGTGGCAGCACAACTGTATGTGCGAGTGCTCTTTATTTCCCTTGTTGCGCATCACCCAGTCAGATGGATACAACGCACACAGCACGTTATACCATGCATAATCACATAATAATAGAACATATTTGTCATGAATGCCGGAAACAATCAAAACAGTGCCATTTTCGCTGGACGCATGGACATTGCACAACGGCTCAAGTTGGCTGCCCAAGCCCCTTTTCCAGGGGTGTGCTATACAAACAAACAAGAGTTGGCTGATAATATGCTTTCAAACCTTCAGCAAAATACCCTCAGTAGACGAAAGCCGCATCCTTACGGGGAATCGATCGCCCAACGGTGGCATTTCTTGCCATAATTGTTGTATTGCAGGTGAGCGACAGAGAACCCTTCGGTGAAGGTGACCGTGCGTCCGCGACTGACATTAGTATGCTTCTGTCGTAGACGTAACTGTGTGGGGGCACCGACCTGCATTCCTTGGGTTTTGAACAACTTCACAAGAAGCAGCCTGGAGGAATGGCTGGAATGTCGGTTCGTGCATAGTATGTACCTGTTGCTTGTTCTGTCGAAAGCCTCGAAGAGCGGCCTTCGCCTTGGCAAGCTTCTCGAACAGGTCACGGTACTCCCTTTTTTGCTCCCTTAGCTGCGCCGTCGCCAGCAGTAGTAATTTCTTTTATTTGAAACCGATCGGTTGGGGTCGCGTCGGGCGGGGGTAGGTTCGATTCAAGAGTAGACATAACAAGTGGATGAGACAAAAGAGAGGGTGAATTTGAGGTAATGTTTCTTCAATCCCGTCCGTTGCCTATTTGTTGGAGAAAAAACGGCATACCCACCAGGATAGTTTGTGAGAGCGCGGAGGTATGGACTGTAGCGACGCATTGGCTTGCTGCATGGTATGCGTAAGTATCATTGATCCTCAAAACATTGAAAAATCTGCAGTCGCGCCAGACACGATATTTCAAGGTCGCAGAGCTACACTCGGTGGCCAACAAGTTCACAGTCCCAACTAGGCGGCATTTTTTGTGGTTGGGTTGTTCCGGGCGGCGCAAAAATCGATTCGCTTGGAAATGTGAGCTGCTATGAATGGAGTAATGCTGGGCTGCGTGTGAAATTGGGGGGCACTGCACCTTATATCGACGGCCTTGCTTGACCGAACCAACCCTTGAACCCCGTTTTTCCAGACAGTAACTGCAGTTTCTGTCTTCGTTGTTTTCACGATATTTCCCGCTTTTTGGCATAGCCTACGCCCATATTAGTTGTTACTACGATCAATCCATCAAAGGAGGGGCAAGAGGTCCAACCTGTCTATTGTTTTCCTCTCCGCCGCCTGATCTTCGTTCTCCGCCTTCGGTTCGTCTCATACCCTCGGAGAGCGCGACGTATGGTGGCGATGCTAAGCGGAGGGCGTGTGATGAATGTGTTGCGGCGCTCTGGTTGTTGCAATCCGATGATGACTGGAGCCCCGCCCCTCCTTCGTCCTCCTGCCGCTGCAACTGGACCCGCGCGTGGTCTATCCGACCCTTGGCGACATTAATACGCCCCGATATATCGTTCACAAATGCACGCCCCCGCTTTACCGCAGCTTTGGCGTCCTACACGGTCCACGTGCACCAAGAGGCGTCGTAGAATGCAACGACGAGCAAGCCACACACGCTGTTAGGGTGATGCACGGCCTATATACAGTAGTAGATATACAGTGTTCTGAGATAACTTGTCCCAAAAGCTCTGTCGCTCGAAGGGCATGCTGCCTTGCCTCTCGTGGGCAAGTGTACGCAGGTGCTGAAAACTTCTGCAGCCCGCAAGTAAGCATTCTTGGACTTTCTGGCATGAAACGAAAGCCCCTCACGTGTGTATATGTACCTGGTATGTGGTAGCCTGTAGCAAGTGGATTAAAAATATTGCAGAAAAAACGCTCCTGTTTCGAGCGATAGACGAGATTTTTTTTTTCACCTGGAGGCGGTCGTTGATGTCCCTCCCGGGCCCGTGCTTGAATCGCTCAAAGGCCCCTCCCAGATCGTCAGCATCACCCCCCTCGACCCTCCCATCGTTTCGCATGGAGTTCAGAAACCCTTCGGCGTTCGATTCGTCGAGTGAGTCGTGTGATATGCCACACGCCTCTTCCCCTCGACCTCTCGCGCTTCGAACCGCGTCACCCTCTCTTGGGCTAGCCGTGGAAATGTTCTGCTCGGCAACTCCAAGAGAAGTAGAGCGCACGAGCCGCTGATCAGCTTGAGGGAGGTGGGACGACTCGGTCTCCATCGCTCTCGCATCGTCAGCTTCTTGTCCGCCCCTACGGAGACACTTCGCACGTGGCACCCACTCTTTCGCTTCTTTTGCTGCGCTATATGCTGCGGAAGGGAGTCGTCGGCGACCACTCTTCTTCAATCTCCGGTATTCACCGCCGCCACCCTGCTGCTGGTTCTCTTGCTCCACGACCGAACTGTTGCTGCCCTCAATGGCGGCGTGCACGGCAGAGCGCACGGTGGCAGCAGCGGCGGCGGACCAGCAGACGCCCTCTTTGTCGGCTTCAGTTTTCCGCGAGGCGTGAACACCGCCCCAAGTATTTTCGTGCTCGTCTTGGTCGCAGATGTCGTCTTCTTCGTCGACGTTGTTGTGGTTGGCGGTGGTGGTGGCAGCGGTGTTTTTTCCTTTCGCATAACGGTTCCGTCGTCGTCGTCGTTGTCATCGTCGTCGACACCGCTGCTTCCCACACGAACTCCCGAAGGGCCAAGCAAAGCTCATGCGCGTGTCTGGCAGTACTCGAAGAAGGAAACAAACGTTCTTGACGTTCGGGCGGTGACGACACCAGCACCGATGCCGATGCTGATGCCGGCGGTGTCCCGGACGAGACCTTCCGGCGCGTGTGTTGCCTCCCCGCACTAATAGCGCCTCGCTCTTGCCTCATATATATCCGTTCGTCACAATTTCCTCCATACTCCGCGATTTCTTCTTGGGCTGCTCCGGTGTCGCCATAGGGTCCATCTGTGATGGTAGTGTCCGGTGGCTTGGAACAGCTTTGGTGGGGAACCTCCGAGGCGTCTGAGCCGCCTGCATCCTCGATGTCGGCTTCACCTTGCTCGCCCCCTCCCCCCACGCTCCTTTCCTGGGTCTTGATACTCTCCGCCCCCGCCCTCATAGAAGCTCTTTTGCTACCCTCGAGAACAAAACGGCCGGCCTCCTCCCAGAGACGGCGCCGTTGTGGGGGCGACATAGCGGCAAATCCTGGGTCGTCTTTTAGGGCAATCTCGGCCTTGAGCTGGCGCACCTGCCACCGCAGCCTTTGGAGTGCCACCAACAGCAAACAACAGGGACAAAACAAATGCCGCTTTTTTGTACTGCACAAATCCGACGGATGAGGTTTAAATACTTACCGCGCTACGCTACATACCGTGCGCGAACGGACCTGTCGGAAATCTGCCACAACATTCTGGTGCAGGGGCGAAAAAACGTCACGCCGGCAGACAAAATTGTGATGCGGCTAGATATATGGCAAGGCTTTTGGAGTTAAGTGGAAGAAACCTTACGCAGTAGAATGCTTCGTCACGCAGAAAAGTAAAATCGTGATTTGGTTAGTTCGCCCACATCGACGTTGTTGGCGTGCATCGAGCGATAGAAAAACTGCAGTACCCCACCGTACGAAGATTTCGTGCGCCAGCGACCTTAGGTTCTAGGCGCGCAAACAGCTTGCCTCGAGAAACGTGCAATGAACCACATCAAAACAAACGGACTGGATATTGTCAGCTGGCTTTCGTGAGGCAGCGTACCTCGACAATTCCTCGCCCATAGAACAAGGCTTCTCGTTCACCACCGGCGCGTTTTTAATGCACCGCATGCGAGCGGCGAACTTCAACGTGGCCAGGCTCTGCACCAGCAGCTCCGGCCGCGGCCACACGCACGCGACTAGAAGGGTGCGACAGTTCCCACCCAGTGAATCCTTACAACCATTTTCAGTCGACAATCAGAGGCACAAACAAGGAGGGCTCGGTCGGATGGGCGGATAAGACGAATAAAGAAACACAATTAAAAACAGCGGGGGTGGATTGACTAGGGGTGCAGTCGGACGTATTCCATACGCTATGCGTGCGAACCAGGCCCGTGCGAAGCGGACTGAATAGGTCGGGCTGAACGAAGGCTGGACACCTCTAACGTACAGGTGTACATGAACAGTTAACCGCATAAAGAAAAAGGAGCGCCTTAGGGGAGAAATTTGGTATCTGAACCCGCCAATTTTTTGCCTCATTCAGCACGTTACTATCAAGAACTCCCGTGTTTTTATGGTGGGTGGACCTGTAGGCGACTGTTTTATCCGTTCGTTCATTTGCGTGTGACCGGGTGTATTGCCGCCCCCAAGACACCCATGGGATGGAAATCGGAAATCATACAACAAGTACGTTCACATCTGTCGCACGTCATGCATGTAAATACATGTATCTTTGCCAGGCGTTTTGGCAACGCTGCGGCGTAGCAGTGAGTGCGCAGAACAAAGCGGTCAGTAGTACCATCACACCTTCAACAGATGTGTGAGTTTGCTTTGTCGAAACGGCACGTGCTCCCTCGTCTTGTCGGCGAGGGCGATGGTAACCTGGCGCGCATGGAAAAGCAGCAGCGCAGAAAACGAAGGGGCAACCCCGCCCGCATGGGCGCGAGGGGGGTAGGGTAGCCAAAGCACGCCGTCAACTCTGTGTCTCGATTCTCGATGGCAAATTTTGTGGTGACGCTGGCTCAACAAGCGGGAGGTGAGTCCACGCCGGGTGATGGTTTAGGGTATGTCGCAGTTCCGTAAGAGCACATAATTTTGCATTAAATAATGTTGTCAGCCGCACAAGTTGGAAGTCGAAATATGAACGAACTCAACATTTGTTTAAACGGGAACGGGCCGTGCAGAACGAAAAACGGCATTATCGCCATAACCCTTGCGTCACCGTTCCAAGACTCCACCAGGTATATGATATACCGTTGTACGACGAAAAAATGCATATCCTGAGCACTGAACACACCTGTTCAAGAAAAGTGAGAGACTTGTTGATGTAACACCCTTCTCTGTGAAGAAGGGTCGCCGTTCCTCCGACCGAGGCCCCGGCTGTACTCTTTTCGCTTCCCGCCAGGTCTACCAAGTTTAGCTTCGATGTCATTACACCTCCTGCTCCTCGTCCACGTCCTCGTCCTCCTCCTCTTTCTCCTCCTCCAACTCCTACTGCTCCCAGCTCCTCACCCTTTTTCTTGCGCACAGTTATATGTACTG
This sequence comes from Macrocystis pyrifera, assembly GCA_031763025.1. NCBI lineage: Eukaryota > Phaeophyceae > Laminariales > Laminariaceae > Macrocystis > Macrocystis pyrifera. Next base: position 12,922,807 of record JASSKH010000003.1, read on the forward strand.
TTAAAAACGGCGTGTGATCTGAGGGGATCCGCGCGGCAGCGAAGAAGGTCCGTACGTAGGGCATGCGTGATCGGTTTGTTGTTGGCGAAACACCCTATAAATACTCCCTCGTACCTCGTAGGACAGAGAACGAGGAAGTGGGGGGTAGAAACCCTAGTCTTGCGGACCGGTAAACGATAATCCTTCTTGAGTTGCGTTGAAAAACACCAGTGGGTCGCTTTAATTACGTAATAATAGTAGGCCACCTCACATTTTTCGAAGACAACAAAAAAATAAATGCGGGACAGGAGGTAGCTGTATTTGCAACGCACTTTCAGCGTCGATATCCAAGCACATTAACTAAAAAGACCAGCCCCCTGTCAGTCAGCTAATTGTGCGTGTAGCTACTTGACTATATTTCTTGCCTCGAAGACACGTGGCTGAACTGGTTCTCGGCGACCTCTCTTGCGGTTTGACCAATGCGGAGCATTCTCATCGCCTCTTCCTCCGTCGAAACCGGCAGCAAGCTGAGACCCTGTGACCCACCCAGTAACCAGACGAGGGAGATAGAGCGGAGGTAGACTTCAATAACAAGCGCTCGTGAAAGGTTGGATCTAGCACACAACCAACTACCTCCCCCCCTCCACCTATATCTCTCTGTTTCTCTGATGAGCTGGAGCTCAGCCATTTAATCGCGTGAGAAACGTTACACTCTGTCTGGCAAAGAACATACATATCCTGTGTGCTATTTTAGTTAATTGCGTGCCGCATGTTTCTGTTGAATTACTGAGCTCGTGGGACGCGCACTTTCTCTGCAAGTTCAAACCTTGACGTAGGTAGACCCGTCCGGTCGCTCGTAGATCGCCAGATCCAGCTGTTGGGGGGTGCTTTCTCTCGTCGAAGCGCGCGAGCCGCCGCCGTCCCCGGTGGTGGTGTGTTCTCCCGGCACGTGGACAGCGGCTGCTGCGCTTCTTTTCCCAACAGCGCTGTCGCTCCCGCCGTAAACGCTGAATCGCCGCTGGGATGGGCACATCTCCGGCCGCAAAAGGTCGAACAGCTGCTCGTTGTAAATCTCCACGAAAGACATCTGCGCAGAGGATAAAGGAGTGACATGGGGCCGCCGGAAGGAGCACGCGTTGCGCGGGCCGCGGGACACGAAGACGCGAAGAAGACACGACCACAAGTTGCTTTATATTTTTAGTAAGTCATTCCTCTTGGCAGAATATTTCTTCACTTAAAAAAAGGGGAAGCAACTAGACCTGCATTCGCGATTGGTCATTGGTGTTCAGCTGATATCACTATTGTAGTTGTTGTATACGAAGTACTATTATTAGTACTGTACACGTAGGACACTTGACCCTTGTACAACCTGAAAAAAAATATCGCTCTATATAATATTTTCAAACATTTTGTTCCCCAAACATGGGTGCAGCTTTAAAGGCGTCAAGTCTTGCCATTGCTGTAGTCCGAGGTAAAAAAAACAGACTCGAAATCCCGATGAAGGAAAAACGTATCTGCGACTCGTTTACAGTTAGAACCTACTGGTACACGGTACCGTATTCACCTGAATGGTGAAAGCCTCGTTATTTCCCCGACGGGTAGCTTCTCGCAGTATGTCCTGCAGCGCTCGGGCGCATATCCCGCGCCGCCTGTCGTCCCCGCCTTGCTCTCCCATCATTGTGTATGATTTGCCAGCCCCTGTGCACCCATCTGCGCCAGGGCAATAATAATATGGATGGCGCTGAAACGACGGTATCAAGGACAAAGTAGAGGCCACCCTTCCTTGCAGTAAGCACTCCAGCGCGCAAAATTACTACAGTTGCTATAGTTGTATGTGACCACTTTCATTGTCCATGCTACGAGTACAAGAACCAAGGCGGGTGTGAAGGCGTCGAATTCGTTGTGATTTCAGGTTGCACGTTCGTGTCCTTATGTCGTGCGAACCGTGTATGTATATGTCGCGCCATCGGCCACACGAGGACCGGGCCCACCCCAACTTTATGCTTAATGCGCAAGGCGCCTGTACACATTTACACTACTAATAAAAACGGTGCTACGTATCAATAGTAGTGTATGAAAGCGCTCGTACTACGTAGTAGCTGTGAGATCGCCCGATTGATTGAGTGGTTGATACGTCGGCGGCACGCGCAATAATCGGTGGTGAATGATACCAGGTGTATTGGAGGTCGGCGACTCCTCTGCATGATGCTGTTGTGTAAACTATGGACCTTTGTACCGATACGTTATCACACTGCGCACTTGAAGATCTCTCGTACACACATACAAATCACACCGCGGATTTCCGCACACTGCGCATCTACGACGTATTATATTAATACGTGCTGAAAACAGGACCACAAGTTCGTCAGACGTCAGACCCGCTCAGTGGCAGCGACGACACGAACTTGCTCACACGCCATGACGGTCCCATTGACGCCGACGAGGACCGAATCCACGATGCATTTCGCACATCTGCGATACACCTCGTCCTGCTGACACCCCTCCTCCATCACATCGTCGAAAGTAAAACCCCAGCTCCCACGCCTCCTTCGTCCACCCCTCGCCCCGGCCGACAAGCGTCCAGCAGCAGCAGCAGCAGCAGCAGCAGCAGCAACAGCAGCCGTAGTATTGCTGCCACCACCACTGCTATTACTAGCGTTACTATGCTCAGCTAACGCAGCATATTCCGGCTTGAGGCGCACGCAGCGGTTGTCGATTTCGATCGGAGTTGACCCCCTTGATGATACCCTTGACCCTTCTCTGCTCTGGCTCGTGTCGCTGTTGCTACTGCTGCTACTGCTGCTTCTGCTGTCCGTGGTCTCGGGCGGGCGGACCCTGCAGCACACTGCAATCTTGCCCACTTGGCCAACATCCATCCTTGTACTCGTACTGCTGCTGCTTTAGTGTTATCGCAATTTGATCCCTCCGCGTACGAGCTACTCGGGCGTGAACACAAGCGTCGAAGAAGAGGAGGCTGAACCAATCGCCGGGCGGAGTACGTGGTACTGCGCATCGCTTTCAAGCTTTCACTCAGGTGATGTGCCTTCTTCTCGCACCGTAGCGTAGTCAGAGCGAGATTATGTAGCCCATTTTGGCTTCATTGATTCTGACTAGGTATCTGGCTGTCTGGCTGTCTTCTGCTGGGTTTGTCGAAAGGTCGCGATCATCATTGTACGTTTATCACCAGAAAAGATCGCGATCGGTGGCAACACAAGGATCTCCGACATCTCCGATACAAATTCCGTACATAAATGACGGTTTCATCATGACATGACGAAACGTGACAAATTCCGCCGCGGACACAGGATCCTTGAGCTGAACGTCGATGTGACAATCAGCGCTCGTATATTCGTACTCGCTTAGGGTGGCTAGCAGGAGGAGGAGGAGAAAGAAGCAGGCGGAAACATGATCCCTCCCCACAACTCCCTCGTCAAGTATGACAACCCGGTGCTCGTGAGCACGACAAACAATCGCAGCGGCAAGGGTGGAAAGAAAAAAGGACAGGCGGCGCCTCCTGTCGAGCGGCAGTCTTCACAGACGGAGGATATTCTCAACTCCATCTTGCCGCCCAGGTGCGTCACGTGTGCACGTGTGAACGCGAGAACTTTGCCGCCGTACAGAGGGCGTAGCGTTCTCTCCCAAAACTAATGATTCGCATCGACCGGGCCCGTGTGCTACTGTTGTTGCTACTGCTGCTGTAGATCGCTGTTGGATGTGCTTGGTGTCCTCTGTCTTAATGCAGTTTCTCCGAGAGAAGCCCCACTGCGCCGTGTCTTAGCCGAGCGCTCGTACTTGTATGGTATGTATAAGGATTTGGAGCCCCCACACACCCGACACCCGGCACAAGGCACCTGGTGTCAATCAGCGCGGATTTGTAAGAGATGTCATCAGTAGACTACACACAACGTGTACGTATAAGTCGGGGAGGCTATTGATTGGATTCGGAACAAACGCGGCGTTTTTGACGTTTTGAACTTATATGGGCACGTGTATACAACGGACTTTGTGCTCCATTTGTGTGACAGAAGATATCACGCAAACCAAAGCAAATAGAATGGGGCAGCTTACGTAGCTGCCCCCCTGTCGTACGTACGTACGTTCGTGGCTTCTCACTAAGTATAGTTTTAAGCTGTCTCGTCACTGGGAAATCGTGCAGCAGAATATGTGTATTTAAATACCTGTCGTCAGCTTGTGTGCGTTGGTTGATTTGGAGGGGGAAATTGGATAATGTACTCCAATCGTGTACCACGTGCCATATGTGGACGAATCTCAGTCGGCGGCCGTAAAACCTCGATCAGCGGTCGTAGAACCAGCTTCAGCCAGCTGGAAATAGTCCCCTATCGCTCGTAAATATATGGAGCAAGAACGCGTGAGTGAGCACTAAAATAAACGCGCCTCGGCACGCTATCGTATACTGCACCTGGTATGATAATGGGCCGTACTTATTTGACTGTGTATTATACAGAGAATGGACGGATGATGGACAGCTCTGGGTGCAGTACGTGTCGAGCACACCAGCGACTAGACTAGACGTCACAAACCTGCAGGAGCAGCTGGACCAGAAGCTGCAGCAACGACAAGCGAGGGAGACCGGCATCTGCCCGGTCAGAGAGGAGCTCTACTCGCAGTGCTTTGGTATGTTGCAGTACATAATCACCGTACGTGGCATTGGTTACCGTCTTTTGCTCCTCCTTCGCACGAAATGATCGTTCTCTAATTACGACTAATCTGTGCCCCAAAACGCGGGTGGGGTCGTAGCAAGGGGTCACTACTCTGGACGTATGTGTAAGGACTGTTTGGTTAGCACTACCAATACCTCAAACGGTCCTTATATTTCCGTTCAGAGCTGTACGATGCGAGTTTATCATTTTGACCGGCGCCGAAACAAATGGGACACACTGTGATGAGAAGGAAAGAGCGCCAGGTGATGACGATCCACAGGAGAGTGTGACACAGGTGTCTGTGCTCGTCCAAGCTCAGACCCAGTTCGTATTGACGTTCTCTTATGTGATATGAGTAGAACACTCATGGACTATAGATATAGATAATACGTTGCAGTCTTGTAGTCTCACGAATACGAGAATAATCCAAAGAATGGACTAACCCGGGGGATATTCCGTTAGTTGATAGTAACGTTCTCTTAGGAATGTTCCCTAGGGCAGAAAACCCCTTAGACGAGAGTAATGTTCGTTAGCGCAGATAGGACCACGAAGTGAGATATTCTTATATTAGCAGAAGAACGATCGGTAGCCACAGGAAAGTTCTGTAGGCGTACATCAGATAAGAGGAATTTAGGAGAGCTTGTGGCGTGGGGTGGGACGAGTATATCTGGGCGTCGAGTCCCGCCCCCCTACCTCTCACTTCTCTACCAGAGCACCTCCTTAGCTCTCGCCATCCATAAGAAGATCTAAATCAGAAGAAGCGAAGCACTGCTTTCCAGCTGCCAGAACAACCTGCGTCCCTTACCACTACCCTCAGAGCGGTCCCCGCATCACATCTGGCGTCGTCGACAGGATTTTTTATAGTTGGTGCGAGGCTAGCTCAAGGAGGCAAGCGAAACGAGTGAAAGAGGGGGGGTGGGACAGGTGACTTGAAGCCAGAAGTACCCTCTGGCTTCAACTGGCTATAATCTACTGGCAAGGGTACGTACGTCACCCCCAACGCCAATCATACAAACACCCCGTGAAACCTGGCGTATGGACATACCACGTGCGTACATCCGCGTCTCCTCAGGTTACTTGGAATACTTGCCTGCGTATCAGTATTGCAAATACAAAGATCTTATTCCAGGCGGTAACGGAGTTAGAGCCAACAATGAGGAATACTATCTAACGGATCCTATATATACGGTTAGTCTATTTACTAAAAACCAGGTAATCCACCACAGTAGCCCACCCTGACTAGTCGTAGATGCAAATCACACGACGATATTGGAATGGCTACTCTAGACATCAGAAAATCGGCAAGAGGGGGCCAAGCCTGGAGTTCGGGTACGGTTCTGTTGTCCTCAAGTCTGTGAGTAGTAGCGGAGGTAGCCGGGGCCGGCGTTTGTGTCCTGGATTGATTCGTCAGGGAGGTCGGAGGTACCGTGGGTCGTGGCGTCTGGGAGGTCGGGGTTGTTGAGGGTCGTAGACACAGGAAGATTGTCGTCGAACGGGTTGGGGTCGTCTTCCTCTTCCTCGAGGGGCACGTCACTGACGTCCACGCCGTCCTCTTCATCCTTGACGTTGACCATACTGTCAGTTTGCAGAACCTAAAGGGGGAGAAGGCTTGAAGAACAGGGTGAGGGGATGGCCACGAACAGATATGTAGTCCTTTCGACGCCGCCAAATGCGATGAGGAGAAGATAAGAGTGCTAAGTGATGATCCACAGAAGAAATGTGAACCAGTTGTCTGTGCTTGGCCAAGCTCAGACCCAGTTCGTATTGACGTTCTGTGCTTGGCCAAACTAAGAGCCAGTTCGTACTGACGTTCTCTTACTCACTGGTGCGAGGCTTGCTCAAGGAGGCAAGGGAAACGAGTGAAAGAGGGGGGGGTGAGTCAGGTGGCTTGAAGCCAGAAGTACTCTCTGGCTTCAACCGGCTATACCTGGTAATATACTGGCAAGGGTACGTGCGTCACCCCCAACCTCAATCATATATACAAGCATCCCGTGAAACCTGACGTATGGACATACCACGAGCGTACATCCGCGTCTCCTCAGACTACTTGGAATACTAGCCTGCGTATCAGTATTGCAAATACAAATATCTTATTCCAGACGGTAAATGAGTTACTGTAGATCCAACAACACGGAATAATATCTAATGAATCCTACAGACACACGGTTCGTCTATTTACTAAAAACCACAGGCATTCCATCAAAGCACCCCCTCTCGACTTTCGAGCTGCCTAAAGCTTCCGCCTCCTCCGCGGTAACGGTCCCAAAACGTATACCGGTACCACCATCGCCGTAAATATAAGGACCATTGAATATCCATATTTATGTAGTAGCGCTCCTTATATTTCCGCCCAGAGTGCTACCACTCTATCCCGAAATATAGGACCATTTGGATGACTATAAATATCCTTACTCTAATAGTCCTTAACTTTCGGGACATACGTGGTAGTGGTACGCCGTTTTTTTCAGCGGCTTAGTCTATTGGGCTACGGGTAACCGATCGCCTACCCAAACTGAGCCTTCTAACATTCTTTCCCTCAGGAGCGGACCGGATAAACGGGTCGACGAGTGCCACCAACACGCACTTTCCGATTTGGGGGGATCCAGAAGTAGTTTTCAGATTCTTGACATGAGGCAAAGTTACTTTTCTCTCAAAAGCGTTTTGCGTGGTGGACGTGATCGAGATTCGAACTCACGCCCGAACTGTGCTGCCGATGACGCCCTTTGGCAAGGTCTTGAAAGACTAACCCATCGCCTACCTAAACTAAGCATTATAACAGATGCAAGAAAGTGCGCACGGCTCTTGATTGTGACCCCCCCCCCGCGCGCGCGCCTGTCGCTCCTCTTCTGCGCATAAAAAAAGACGAACTGATTCGGCAGGTGACGATAAACTGCGCGGAGCGGGGACTACTCTTGCTTCGTGTGAGAGACGAGATCCACATGACCATTGCCGCCTACCAGACCATGTACGAGTCGAGCATCGCCTTCGGGATGCGGAAAGCGCTCATCGCCGAGCAGCGCAAAGCGGAAATGGAGGCAAAGGTACCACAAAGACTGTACCAGGTATACACGAAGTCTGCAGGGGACTTTCAGCGGAGGGAGGGTAGATACCGAAAACGTGTACCAGGGACGCACACATGCATGCAACAATACAGCTCTTACGGTATACCAGGTACTACAGTACCAGAAACGTTTACCCGGGACACACACACATACACGCAACACTACAAGTATTATGGTACACTACTGTACAGTAGGTCGCTTGAAGAAATCGTTTTATTCAAACTTGCGCAACATTAGGAACCAGCAGGATTAGGGGGTCAGGCAGGCAGACAGAAAGACGGACATACCCAACAGAGATAAATATATATACAGGCAGGCAGACAGACAAAACAAAATATAACACAGAAAAAAATGGTTTCAAGAGACCTCAGTTGACACCGGCGAACTACCGCCTGCCACCGTGTCTCCATTTCGTCGTTGACTGGTGTGATCGGCGTGGTGCAGACCCGGCAGCTGCAAGAAGATAAAGCCGAGCTGGAGCGCCAAGTGACGGAGCTCAGTTCTAAATGCGAGCAAATTAAACCAAGGGAGGCGGAGAGGTGCACGAAAAAAATATAGGAAAAAAAAAAATGAAAAAGAGAAACTCATTGGCACAGGAAGTACGAGCAGGCAGGTGACAGGGTAGCCGCACTGCTGTCTTCCACCCACGTCTGGATCGAACAATCCAATACCACCAGCTGTGATCATCTTCAACACCCCCCCCCCCCCCCCCGCCCACGTACAGCAGCTTGTTCACGACTGCAAAAAAAAAAAACGCGACGCCAATGAATGACATTGGCGTGCTGCACCCCAGTGTGCTGTTAATATTTTAATTTTTGAGATTTGAGACTGGACTGCCGTGTCGGTCGTGCGAGTGACTTCCCATATATATGATTTCAAGATTGTTTTCGTTTGTGCTCCACGTGCGGACCCCGCCAAGGGATTGCGTATTAACTCCATCACCGCCGGCCACATACATACGAATACGTAATGATGTCAAGTGTTCGCTTTTCCCTCCGCGTCTGGCGCGTGAATTTGTACCGCGAAAAAAAAATCCAGGCGCGCGGCCGACGAGAAAAAAGCACAACGCGGAGGTGGACCAGCTCAAGCGCACAAACGAGCAGCTCAAGACGACGCTCGAGCAACTGCTATCAGCTCCCAAAAAGTAAAAAAAAAAAAAAAAAAAAAAAAAAAAAAAACTTTCAGATAAAAAGCAAAGCAGACCAAAATTGTGGGATAATTGGTTCTCATGTACCAAGTGGTATAAGATATGTATCATATGAGGAAGGTAGCTCTGGTACTTTTCTGTTGGCTGCGTAGCTATCCACTGGGCACCTACCTCTGTTTCAGGGGGGTTAACCCGCATGGTAGGAGACAAGACACGGGGTGTTCTCATGTCATGCATGGCCGGCCGTATGACCGTAGACGGGGAGGGGGGCTACATACGCGTACGTATAATGCTTGAACGAGGATAAGGACGGAGGAGGGACAACGTCGCACCTCGCACCTCTATAAATCCCTGAAACATTCAGTTTTCTTCTGTACCAGGTACCAAATACGGTTGAATAAAGCGATTCCTTCATACAACGAAATATAAAATCGACAAGTTATAGCCCCAGTCTCGACCTAACCCCCCCCCCCTGCCTTCCTTCAACGTAGCATTATTCAGCCGCGGTAAGAAAAGAATGGTCAAACACCAAGCGTAGAGAAAACATACCAGAGGGTGGCATCTATGTTCTAGCCTCAAGGCAGAACAGAACCAACGCTAAAGGGATATATAAAGTCTGGGTATTGCACGGTGGGTGACTTCGATGAAACGTTCTCATCGCTCAACGCCAACGGCCAAGAAGAGCTGAACGGTCACGACAACGGCCACGACAAAAAAAAAAGTGGGTGCAACCGGCAACAGCACAGAAGGTACCCCTCCTTCGCGGTTCGTGCGTAATCTAACAGGTCTCACCGGCACGCCCTGCATCGCGCGCCCCATCGGCTGAGCCAGTCAGCGTCATTCCCCGATCGCGACGCGATTAAGATATACGTGAAACCTGGTAACCACCACCAGATATATCTCTACCGTTTAGGATTTCATGTCCTGGACCCTCCCCCACCCTCCCCCTCCCCGGACAACAGCGAGAGGCGGTGCCAATCATTTTGTTTCGTCTTCAATTCATCATTTTCCAGCCTCAACTTCATTGAGCCGATCTCGATTCAGTCACAAGACGCACGCACACACAACACCCGCCTAACGCGGCGCACCCCACGGCAAGCCAGGGGGCAGGTCGCTAGGTCGCGCCCGCTCAAAATGCGCATCCATCAGCTCACGGCCGCCGCCAGCGAAATCTCGCTCCCTGGTGCTGTAGTCTAGGCTCTTTTCAATTTACAATACCGTTAACGGGCCCTACGTATCATCATGCGTGTATCATCACACGTGTACTATCACACCAGCGAAAAGCGAGAAAGAACGCACAAAAACACGGGGCGCCTAAACCTTTGCCGGGCACGATCCCCAAGCACGAACACCACTTGGAGAGCAAAGTCAGCGTCGGATAAATACTGCGAAGGAATGGCGGTGACACATCCACCGCCGCCGCCGCTTGTTTGACAAACACCAGTGCGTGGCGGTTCGTGGTCTGAAGAGGGGGATCGCGCAAGCGCGCGTCTCCCAAGCCCTCGCCCTTACAATTACCCACGCGGTACGTACTGCTGTTCGGTGCCTTACTTACGAGGTACTCAGGAGATACTCAGGAGATACTCAGGAGATACTCAGGAGATACTCAGGAGATACTCAGGAGAAAATCGAGAGAAAATCAAGAGATATGAGATACTCGAGAGATACTCTCAAGATATACTCAAGAGATACTCATGAGATGCTCAAGAGATGCTCAAGAGATACTCGAGAGATACTCGAGAGATACTCAAGAGATACTCAAGAGATACTCGAGAGGTACTCAAGAGATCCTCAAGAGATGGTCAATAACTACAAAAGAGACAAAAGAGACACGTGAGGTCAAACAAAACATGTAAGAACAAAATACTTCCTACGCCATCCTCTATCGAACACGTCTCGTCGAACACGCTGGGTAAACGAACCGAGAGACAACTAGCTCATCGCAAGAAGACACATAATACACACAATCATACGCATACACCCACACACCCTCGTACGCAGACCGGTGGGTGGGTGGAGAGTGCGCGGGTGAGTGGCCCTAGAGTGTCTGTCTTTCCCTCCCTTATCAAAAACCGTCGCTAAAGCAAAAAAAAAGGCTCGTTCAGCGCACAGGCGGAGTTTCACCAGCCCTCTAGAAATCGGGAACAACAGCGAACCGGCAAAACGCCTGCACCTTAGGCGACGGTGAGAGGGCAAAGGGCGGAGGAGGTGCCAAAAAATGCAGAAAAAAAAAACGGGAGGAAACGAAACGCGCCTCATCTAAATACATCCACGTAAAAAACACCAACGAAAAAAAAAAACGGCCCCGCGTGTCACTTCACTACCGCCCGCTCCCCCCCGACGCCTCCTGATATCTCCCGCAACCCCTAATCCGCTCCACCATGTCCCCCTTCTCGAGGCACCCCACCGTGCTCACGCCTAACCTACTCATGATCGCCCGCAGCTCCTTCACCGACATCCTCTCCAGGGGTAGCGCCGGTGGCGTCTGTCCCTGTCCCCCCGACCCCGATCCTGTCGGCGGTGGCGGTGGTGACGGCCTAAGCGGAGAGGGCTGCGACGAAGATCGCGACGACGCCGACGACTGCGACCCGACACCATCTTCCCCCCGCCCTCCACCACCGCCGTCATCGCCACCGCCACCGCTTCCACCACTTCCGCCGCGGTCGCCACGGCTGCCTCTTCTCCACCACCACCCGGGTCTTCCCGCGCCGCCGCGGTCACCGCCGCCACCACCGTCACCATCGCCGCCACCACCACCACCGCCACCACCACCGCCACCGCCGCCACCGCCGCCGCCGCTGCCGCCGCCACCACTCCCCCTCGTGGACGGCGATTCTCGCCGCTCTTCCGTCGCGCCCTGCGCATACACCCTCTCCGTCCCCGTCCCCGCCGACACCTGCCGTTCACGGCCACCCCCGCTGCCGCTACCGCTGCTGTCACCACTGCCGCTGCGACCGCTGCCACTGCCGCTGCCATTGCTGCCGCCGCCATTGGAGGCCTGCGGAGCGCCGTGCGTTACGTTAATCAGGCGCGAGCTCATAACGCGTTCCAGCAGATCGGCTTTCTCCAGACAGCCATCGACCTCGATGCCCGTCTGCAGCATGAGCGACCGGAGCTGGCGCAGGGGCATCTGGGACAGCTCTTCCGCGTCGTACTCGATTGTCTCGGACGCGATAATCTCGACCTTTTTTTTTGTTGTTTTCCGTTCCGTTCCAACGTCCCGTTTGGAGTGTTGCGGCCGGCCCAGCGCCGTCGCCGGTTTGTTGATTTTTCCGCGGCATGGCGGACGCGGGAGCGGGGCGGGGGGCAGGGGTGGGGGGGGGGGTGGTGGTGGGGGGCAGGTGTTTCGCGCGGATATTAGGGGCGTACTTCGTACATGACAGCATATTGAAACTACTGTATATGCACAGGGACGTACGCGGGGAACAAAATAGGGGGGAAGGGGGGGGGCAACCGATGAAGGCCCCATAGTACATACCGTAGTCTACATCATTGCTGTGAAAAATATTATGAGCTACCTCGTACACTATTTGTTTATACAAGCAAATATTACTCACCAAAGGTAAAAGCAACGCTTACAAATGCGCCCAATGTACACGCTGGTCTAAAATAAAACCTACTGGTACACTGCATACAAAAAAGGAGGGGATAGTGGGAGGGGGGGGGGGGGGGGCGGGGAACGTCCGACCCAGCGAGCGGCCTGTGCTCACCGTCCCCGAGTCGACGATGCACCGCACGATATCCGCCTTCTCCAGACAGCGCGCGATATCAACGTTCTGCGCTCGAGCGACATTGCGTATCTGGCGCAGCCGTGTTCCAGCGGCGAAGCAACAAGCACCAAGGAGCGCGGGCAGAGAACGTAAGAGCGACAAAATGATCGGAATCGGTACATGTTATCAGTCTCGTACATACCTGGTACACATCATAAAGCTAATGTAGTAGTAACGCATGCGGGCGAAAACAAAAACGAGGTTTCGCAAAATACGCAGCCAGTATAGTATCAAGAGCGTGGTGAATCCAGGTACAGCAGTATGCTGGGTTGAGACGACCAGACTCACGACAAAAACAAAAAAAAAACAGCAGCGACGACAAAGTGCACCCCACCTCTCATCATCACTGCCCACCTCCTTCTTGTTTTTCGCTGCTTCCTTTCTTAAGCCCCTCTTGCAGCAATAGCAACTACTGTATACATGACACAGTGGACGGAAATGTAAGCAGCATTTGGTCTTCACGCTTATACCCCACCGGTTCTTACTCGTGCGTCCATTGAGGGCAGTACCGTACACGTCACATACCAGGTAAACACCACTCTGGCAATAAATACAAGGATCACTTAGACATTGATACGAAGACCAAGCGGTCCCCACACTTACGCCGAGAGTCGTAAAGGCTTTCCTTCGTGCGTTCGTTGGGCCGAGAGGAAGAAAAAAAAAAGGAAAAAAAAAAAAAAGAAACGAAACCGAGTGGTCGGTGTAGCAAATCGTACAACATGCATATATATACACACACACTCCCCTGTGACGAATTTCAGACCCGGTTTCCTCCAAAACATGCCTTAAGGGGGGGGGAGGGGCGCACACAACGAAAATGGTGGCTTTGGAGAAAAAAATCGTCGAGAAGGTTGCATAGACGCATCGCTCGACGTACTCAGTACGTTCTCCCCGTGTGTCCAGAAACCCACCCCCCTTTGAAAATCGTCCGAGGGAGTGTGTGTGTTATCTTTGACTGCAGTATACGGTAGAAAGGGAAGCGCAGGGAATATGATACGAGCACGAACGACTATCAATATCAGTAATACCCAGAGGTATATCGTCACGGCGGCCCTTAACCCTTCAGTACTGCAGTCCCGTTTCGGGGACAAACTATTACTATTACGGGGGACCATAGTAAATGGGACCAGATTCTGTTAGTAAAAATAGGTAAATATATAGGTTTTTGTGTGGACCACAGGTCGTATTTACTATGGTCCCCCGTAAGAATTGGAATTTCACCGGTTTGTCCCCAAGAGCGGGACTGCAGTCCTCAAAGGATTGATAGTAATCACCACCCACGATGAACCCAGAAAAACCAGCTATACGTACTGTTGTATGTACGTACTCCCCCCATGTTCACAAGTTTACACACCATGCTCAGTTCTGGTTACTACAGCAGTATGTTCCCCCCGCATCTTAACGAGGGGGGGGGCAGAGTGGCCAGAACCTACATATAGACCCTAACGCCGCTTACGAACCATCTTTGCATAAGACTGTTGTTGTTAATGTTGCTGTTTCTCACACTATTACGGGGGTCCATAGTTGATAGGACCTATGGTATATATAAAAACCTATACATTTACCTATTTTTAGTAACAATATTTGGTCCTATTTACCATGGTCCCCCGTAGTAGTTCATCACCACAATGCCGTGCGTGGTCACAGGACAGGCTCCAACGACTCTGGACTGGTCCAACAACTCTGGACTGGAACATTGCCCACGAGGGGGGTCAAAAATAACAACGAAAAAATTAAGTAAAGACATACCTGGTAATGCTGTAGTATGTTTCATAGTAAAGTCAGTAGTATTGCTGTAATAACTGAATCAAATCGTACACCTCCAAGACAAAAAAACAAAAATTGAGGAGAAGACCATACGCACGAATCGGATTCGTACGATACGAGTCGCAACCGAAACCGAGGAGACAGCGTAGTAGTACCCACGATAATCTGTGTTTCCCTGTAGCAGCAGCAGCCAGTAAGTCACCTGCGGAATGGAGAGCGAGTCCAGCTCTCGGCGGCGGTAGCGCGGCCGCCTCCCCCGCATCCTTACCCGCCGCTCCTTCTCGTAGTTCCTGTCCTCCGTCTCCAGCTCGAAGCGGCAGACGGGACACGTGCAATGCATCTCCAGCCACTCCCACACGCATTCTGCACCGGGACAGGAACCGGGAAGGATAACGGAACGGATGAGGGGACTGAGCACGCGATTGAGCACGGGATCGATTGCGGGACCGATCACAGGGTCGATCACGGGATCGAGCACCGGACCGAGCACGGGATCGATGACGCCACCGATGACAGGATTGAGCATCGGACCGACGACAGGGATCGAGCACGGGACCGATGACAGGATCGAGCATCGGACCGACTACGGGACCGGTCACAGGACCGGTCACGGGACCGGGTGCGACATCGGGCTCGAACGGGACCAAGAAGGTGACCCCCAAGCGACAAAATAAAGCACGAGAGTCGGTGAGACGCCATAAAAGCATCCGTGGCCGTTAAGCGAGAAACATGCCGCCCCAGATATGGGAACGGGGCGCAAAATACATGAGAGTCTTAACCATACATAGCACACAAAAAAAAACAGTAGATGAACCGCGGTGTCACGAGAGGGGTCGGCGACCCCCCAACACCAGGAGCTATCTACAGTAGCAAGAGCGGCTTCTCGGTAATACCAATCGGCTTCGAACAAGCGAGAGACTAGGGGCGGGGAGGGTACTCATTTGGTACATGCCTTAGTCATCTGACCATTGACCACACCTCCCGTTCGAGACGGAGCAGGGTATGCTCATGTCATGGCCGTAGTCGTATGACCATAGACCCTCGCATCCCTATAATGCCGGGACGGGGAACGTCGGGTTTTCACCGACCAGGCAGACATTGCTCACACCAAACGCGAAGCGCCTTGAGGTGTTGGCCGAGTCGCATGAAGGGTGAGCTGCATCCTCCTACAGTAAGAACCGCTTGTGAGGCGGACTTTCTTGCACATGGATGACAGCGTCGAACGAAGCAAGCGTGGGAATGGACGCTCGCTCGACTCACCTTTATGGAAGATGTGGGCGCAGGGGAGTTTGACCACCTGCTCTCCGAGTTCGTGATCCTCCAGGCACACGCTGCACGAACGGTTCGTCTCCTCTGCCAGGTCATGTGCCGCGATCTGTGCCCCCCCCCGCCCCCCCCCCCCCGGTCGGCCGAAAATACAATCAGCATATCTGTCATGATCACCATCACGATAATTTCACGTCATGTCTATTTCCACCAAGCAAAGCAAGCAAGCAAAGAAAGCAAGCAAGCAAAGAAAGCAGGCAGGCAAGCAAGCAAGCAAAGCAAGCAAGCCAGCAAAGCAAGCAAGCAGTAATACTGTATACCAGGTACAATGTCAACTATTAATATTAATAGTCCCACTTTGGACGAAAATATATGGAACGTTCAGAAATTAACATGAATACCACAAGGTCCTTATGTTTACTTCCATAGTGAAATCATGCTGCGAGCGTTACTGTCATTCCCCGTAACCCAGCAGGGCAGGATTGCTACGTACGTACGTGCCGACAGTGCAAAAAAACCGTCACTAGTTCGATTCCTTCTCGCCCCTCAAGCGGCGTCTTTTCTTTTTTTTAAAGAGGCAGAAAGTAAGGCAACAGGTTTCCACGTTTTCACGTCAAGGGTGGCTTTTACGAGGCCGGCCGCTCTCACCTTCACCTCCGGAATGTTTTTCAAGGCCGACCGGCTGGCGGGGGGTGGCCCTCGCTCTCTCCGCTCCTGTTCCTGCTCCCTGCGTCCGTGCGCGCGCCGGGAAAAGAAAAACAGAAGAACAAAACAATACAATACAATACAATACAAACGAACAAACAGCAAGACACGGTTACGGCGCAAGAGGCAAATCACAAAGGAAGAGCGAATCGGGGTTGATCGCCCGGGACCCGGGATCCCCCACGTGCTGTTTACAGGAGTGCCTGATATCGTAGCTAATACCAATCGCATCGATGACGTTGGGTTCTACCCTGATGTCGACGATCGAGGGACGCTTCGGTCTCCCTCCCTCCCTCTCAGGAGCGCTAACTGAATACGTGGAAACCCTATTGACACTTCCAAGAAGTGAAAAAAAAACAAAAAATAATACGAAGGTCACAGCGTCGGTCGCACCAAGCAGCTCGGGCTGCGCCGTAGCTGCTGCATACTGCGAGTGAGATACGGGTACGTACGTATACACCGCCGTAGTCGCCATTTTTCCGATGTTCGCCGGAAGATTCGGGCGAAGTAAGCGTACCTTAAGGTTGAGACACCAGCGCGAAAACCACAACGCGCTGCCGCCAATGAGCGTACAAGTACACAACAAGTACACCTGATGGTGCAAACCTGGAACCTACCGTAGTCCACGGACCACACCGGTACTTGGGCATAAGAACGACAAAGGCTGCTGCATTATAGGGAGAATCGGGACACTAGTAAAATCCCAGCTGAGCTACTATCTACAGACAACAACGCGCGCCGTACGGCGCCACAAGAAACTAACGAGCAGAGCAGCCGCGAGCTCACACGAAACGGACGGTAGAAAAGCTCCTCTTCGTCTCACTTGTCGTTCCGTACTATACTTGGGCTCCCAGAATGACCTTTTACGAGCAACCGTGCAAGGTGCATGTACAACCCGTGCTACGCACGATGGAGACATTGAGCACTTTTCAGCCAAACCATTTTCTGACCGGCGGGTCTTCTTGATTGGCAACTTTTAGAACTGCAGTCCCGCTTTGGGGACAAACCAGTCAAATTCCAAGTAGTATGTCTCGAAAACGTGCCTGCAGTCCTAAAAAAAAACGGTTAACCGAGGAGCTGTGTACCGAACGTTGGCATGTCATTGAACGTCAACCCTTTCAGGACTGCGGTCCCGTTTCGTGGACAAACTACTTGTACTATTAATAGCTTTCGATTGGTTTGTCCCCAAAACAGGACTGCAGTACTAACATAGTTTGAATATCCGTTACATATCTACTACCGTAGAGAAGGACACGGGACTATTCATCATGATATTTTTTGTTGACAGTTTGTGGGTGGGATAGAGAGAGCTCCGCGAGCAAGTAGCCTCAGAAATAATTAATATGGGGGGGCACCGTAATCAGGACCAAATATGCACGGTAAAATTAGTGAATAATTTTCAATACTATATATATTAATAATATTAGTATACTTACTCCTACCGTAGTACCGAGCCATAGATACAAGTAAGCCTTTTGTACCAGGTCGGTACGGCAAAGCCCGAGCAGGCTGGCTTGAAGCGTCAGCAGCAGACAGCAGGAGACGATGCGCAGCACGACTATATAGTATGCAGCAGGCGGGCTTTTAGCGTCAACACCTGAAGGTGACGTACGCACGGCACGACTAGCCCGTACCCTCGTCAGCAATGGAACGATTTTGCTCGCATTCCGTCACCACGGACAGCTGTCTTGACAGCTGTGACAGCAAACGTACGTACCAGGTATTCCCTATTAAATACTACTGTAGAGCAAACTCATTTTTTTCCTTTTGAAACTCGACTTGTGGACAAACGCAAAACACTTGTAATACTGTATGTAACAGGAAAGCAAGAGTACGCGAGAAAGGGGAAATAAGGTCCTGCTCTGCTCTGCTCTGCCTGCGGCTGCGCTGCTGCTGCTGCTGCTGCTGTACTGGTGTGTTTTTGTAACTCTGTGCTGCCTTCCAGTTTGTTCTTGTCCTTTTTTTGTGTTCGGTGTTTTCGCCCGCATTCCCTCACCATTGGCACCTGTACTTGAAAGCTATAACAGCAAACGTACCATGTATGGTTTACCTTCAAGAAATCTCACATTGCTCCTTTTGAGACTCGATACAGGTACACGACGTGACAGAGAGCACCACAGGAAGGGGACAGGTCCTGCTTTGCTCTGCTTGGTGCTACCGCTGCTGCTGTTGGCGGTGCTAAGTGCTATTGCTGGGGGGCTTTGTTGCGATCGCCCAGACAATCTCCTCGGGAACCTCTGCTGAATCGAATCTGCCGGTTGTGTGTGCTTTTGTGTTCCATTTTTATGATGTACCTGGTACGATATAACATACGCTTGCCTATTATTGGTCACTAATGTTTGGCCGTACGAGAGTCGCCAGAATAGGGTACACATTTAGCCTGGTACATTTTTTGCCTCGTTTTCGGTTTGTTTTCGGCTCTCATCACACACTGATTGCGGTTTTAGCTCTCCGCCGCGAAGATGTCACGAGACAGCACTTTCACCCGTTGACAGACAGCAACTTCGTCTGGACATGCGTCGACGGACTTACACCAAACTACTAGGTGCTACTGTGAAACCCTCGGGCCTGCATCCTTGTCAGCGCACGTTTCGCCCTGATGTCTCCTGATATATTTGCGCGGCAGGCTGCTGCAGCTGTGTTACTTGTATGGTACACATATACGTGCCGACTCCAACTTGGCGAAGACGTATTGAGTGCTTTACTCGTAGTTTTCATCACATTTTCGGCACTGCTGCTGTGGTCTGCCTGAACAACAGCATCTACTGCAAGTAGATGTACTGTGCTAAATTATTGGTGTTCTTTATCGCTGCCGCCAACTCTTCTACTCAGATTTTGTTTTCTGTGTAACTACCATTATCAACACAAGTCCCCGGTGCTGTAAAGTAACGTGTCTCTACACGAACCAAATACAAAAATATACATACGTACGCGATTATTCAGTCAGGTTGATTTGGGCTTTCTAATTTCTGGCGCCACCGTTGTGGTTGTTGTGACAAGACTCCGAAGGGAAATCCTGTATATTTACTTAAAACACGTCTTGCATTTTTTTTAGGAAGCAAACCAAAAAGAAAGCGACTTCTCCGTCAAGGAGGAGGAGACACATTTTTTTTTCGCTACAAAATGTTCTTAATTTATAGTGCCCTGTATATGCATGCAAAAAACCTCTCCATTAAATAGTCAGTTATTATCCCGCTTCGCTCGCGACGGGGGCAAAATGCGCACGTCTCTCTGAACCGCAAAGCGCGCTCGCAAAGCTTCCGCACCGGAAACAACACAGCAACACAACAACCAAACCAACCAGCTCAACCACATCAAGGCAACAACGGCCACCCCAACCGGCAACGACCGCAGTCATAAAGACAGCAACGACCACCACAACCGACAACGACTACATATATACAACAACCACATCACAGTCGCCACCACAATTACAACAAGACCAAAACACAAACTACAGCACACGACAATAAGGCCAGCGAGGTCGGTATTCGTCGCTGCGGCCGTAACCCACACTCAGACGACCAATCGTTCACCCCCCTCAAAAGCCGATGGAGGCCAGCAACGAGCTATATTCAAAAGCAGACAGAAAAAGGGGCCTGGGTGTCTCTGACGCTATGTACGCAAGCACGTTCTGACGCGTCAACCTTATCCCCCGAGCCCAACAAAAAAAAAAAACGATCTTACGCTTACCCTCGCCCGCCCTGGCCCTTATCCTCGTGTCTTTCCATCACGCGGCACACGCCCTCCTTATAAAAAGAAAATATTTTAAGATTCCACCGCACTCTTACATCCCCGCCGCCAAGCTCTAGACTGCTGTATATACTCGCAACTGCAAAAGCTGCAGCGTTCGCTCTTCCACGGGAACAAAACACGACGACACACGACCGATCCCACTCTCCCCTGACTGCTCCCGCGCCGCGTGCACGCCCTCCCCGCCCCCCGTGCCTGTCACCCCCCCTCCCTCACCCTCGCCCACCTCCCCCCCCTCTGCCCAAGCCCCTCCCATCCCCTTCCCCCCCTCCACTCCAACCGTGCCCCCCCACCCACCTTCTCCCGCCCCCCTCTACCATTCCCCCCCTCGGCCCAGCCTCCTCCAACTCCCACCCACCTACCCACTTACCCACCTACCCGCCCACCCATGTTCACACCCATCTTCCCAACCCGCCCCAGCGTCCTTCACTTCCCACCCATCCACTCATCCACCCACCCACCCACTCACCACCGTCGACGCTGCTCCTCCATAGCCGCCGCGTGCGCTCGCATGTCTTGGGGCACAGCGAACGAACTTTGCATCTGTTCATGTATATAGTCCACGTTGAAGTTGAACGGTAGGTTGGAGAACAACTGCCTTGGGCATGGCCGGGGTCGGACGAACAAAACAACCACGCCAGATCAAGACAGCAAGCACGCAAGGTAGCAAAGCAAGCTAGCTATTGATAGCAAGCTACGTAGCTATTGATAGCAAGCTACGTAGCTAAGCAAGCAAGCAAGCAAGCTACGTAGCTAAGCAAGCAAGCAAGCAAGCAAGCAAGCTACCAGTAGCATGCTAGCATGTAAAATGTTAAATAGCTACAGTAGCAAGCAAACAAGGTATAGCTCTCAAGACAGCAAGCGCAACGTGAGCAAGGTGAGACAAAGCAAGCAATGATAATGAATAATAATAATTATTATTAATAATTAAACCAAACTAAACCCAACCCAACCGAAACAAACCAAACCAAACCAGAGAAGAGCAATGGAAAGAAAAATAGAAAATAAAATAAGCTCACGTCGGACGGCACCCCCCAGCCTTGTCTCGACCACCACTGCTGCTCCTGTCCTTGTGGCGACGGCGAACCCGACCTGTTCATTCGTTCGATACGTCGTCAGGCCAGGCACCAAATTCAAATAGCATAGTAAAGCACCACAGCACCGAAAGTACAGCACAGCACGTACATAGGAGTAGAGCAGAGTAGAGTAGGGCACAGCACATCACAACACATCGTTACATGCAGTACAGCATAGTGCAGTACAGTGGACTACATACAGCACAGCGCCACACCGCGCAGCACAGCGACGAGCAGCGTAGTGCAGCGAGCAGCACAGCGCAGCACAGAGCAGCGTAGTGCAGAGCAGCATAGCACAGCGCAGAGCAGCTCAACACAGCACAGCACAGCACAGCACAGCGGCAGCGGCAGCGGCAGACAGATGTTGGCGCTCGCTGCCGGTCTGGACCGCCCTGTGAGTCAAGGAAAGGGCGGTTTTCATCTTACTATCAGGTATGTACAATTCTGGACGGAAATGTAAGGACCCTTTAGTCTTCATATCAATTCCTAAACGTTCCTATCACGGGGGACCATAGTAAATAGGACCAAATATTGTTAGTAAAAATAGCGCAATACATAGGTTTTTGTGTGTACCGTAGGTCCTATGTACTATGTATGGTTCCCCGTAATAGTATTTCCATCCACAGTGATACCGTATGTACACAATCACATTCCTCGTATCTGGTACGTATTATCCCCAGGAAACAAGCCGACGATACGAATTTACCCCCCCTGCCGCCCCCCATCCATATGCAAGTCCGCCTCACAAGCGGTTCTTAGTAGGATGCAGCTCACCCTTCATGCGACTCGCCGGACACCTCACGGCGCTTCGCGCTTGGTGCAAGCAATGTCTGCCTGGTCGGTGAAAACCCGACATGCTCCGTCCCGGCAATGTAGGGATGCGAGGGTCTAGGGTCATACGACTACGGCCATGCATGAGATCGAGTACATCTCTCCTATCGAGTACACCCCCCCTGCCCCCCCTATTATATATAGGTTGGGTTGGCGTCGGTTGGTAACGACACTGTAAAACATGCCGCTCACTATCGCACTTGAGCTAGACGAAAACCAGGGTACCGCTTTTTATTCGTATTTTTTTCGGCGGTCAGTCACGGCTAGTTGTCGAGCTAGATCATTTGTGCGAGGTGGACAACCTTTACTCCGCACAAGTGGGAATGATCGTATCACGTAGTGTTCAAGGTAAAGCACCCAAGACGCAATTTACATAGTACTCCCATTACTGTCTCTGGAAGTGGCTACACCGGAAATTAAACTAACTCATTGAAGCTGTCATCCATATGCAAGTCCGCCTCACAAGCGGTTCTTAGTAGGATGCAGCTCACCCTTCATGCGACCCGCCGGACACCTCACGGCGCTTCGCGCTTGGTGCAAGCAATGTCTGCCTGGTCGGTGAAAACACGACATGCTCCTTTCCAGCATTGTAGGGATGCGAGGGTCTAGGGTCATACGACTACGGCCATGCCTGAGATCGAGTGAATCTCTCCTATCGAGTACACCCCCCCCCCCCCCCTCCCGACGTGTGGCCACACCAGACAATAAATCAATTCATTGACGATGTCATCCATATGCAAGAAAAACCGCCTCAAAGGAGGTTCTTAGAAGGATGCAGCTCACCCTTTATACGACTCGCCCGATACCTCACGGCGCTTCGCGCTTGGTGCAAGCAATGTCTGCCTGGGCGGTGAAAACCCGACGTGCTCCGTCCCGGCATTGTAGGGATGCGAGGGTCTATAATGAGTACACACACCCCCCCGACGTGGCTCGTCCCGGCTCTGTCGAGGACGTGTCTCAACCAGGAGTAGGAACGGTACTCCTTCTCGAAAGGGATGCGTGGTCACTGGTCAGCTAACTAAGGCACGCAACAAAATGAGTACGCCCCCAAGGGATGCGTGGTCAACGGTCAAATGACCAAGGCAAGCAACAAACGAATATGCCCCCCCCCGCCTCCCCCAAGCATACGCTCATCGGCCTCAACATCGAGAAATAAGGTGCTCGTGGCGGACTCGGGGTGTCCGACACCAGGTATAAGCAGCTTGGGTTTTGTCTGTCTGGTCGCTGAATAAACAAATGCTGCTGAGTTGAGTTGCTCAGGGGGTCGTGGGATCAATCAGCAGTTTTTACCGGGTCAAACTATGGCCCGACTGGGTCTCGGACGGCGTGGCGCAGGACCATCGACGAGACCGAGCTGAGCCGAGCCGAGCCGTCCCCGTATTCGCGAGGCCATCGTGTAGGCAAACCCTCGATCGTCTCTTTCGTCAAGGGAACTTGTGGTGCTTGCTCATGACGCTGGCATTCTTGGACAAAAGGGCGAAAAAAGGTTTAACCAATCACGGAGCTGAGTCCAGGTCAATAGCCTCCGGCGCACATACTATTGTGCTGGCCTGCTTATTTGCCGGCTCATCTTGGGCAGCCCAGATGTGCACACGCGTTGGAGGCTGTCCTTATAGACCGCGGACTAGATAATGTCGACAACTTAGTGTGAGAACAACAGCAACAGCAGCAGCACCTCAAGGCGCCGAGGAAACGGTGTCCCTCGCAGAGAAAGACGCCGCATTCGCGCCATGATCCACCTTGACGCCAAATATACGACCGAGCGAGACGGTGGCGGCGGCCACCACCCGAGCCGGGTTGTACCCCGTCCCCAATATGGGCAGAAAGAAAGACACCAGCTTTACGAGCAGTGAGACCGACCAGACCCAGCTTATGACGAAGGTGATTGGGAACAGGGTACAGGTAGCACCCACAACTGAACGCCGACAGGAGAGAGACATGTTCTGGCCTTGGTCCATCTCGAACTCGGAGTCAGAAGAAGCAAGGCGATCACCATCCGAGCCGTGTCGTATGCCCTCCCCGATGTGGGCAGAAAAAAAAAACAGCTCTGCTGTAGGACGAGATTGGGATCGACCAGACCCAGCTTCTGCCTGGAGTTGATTCGGGCCGTGGCACAACAGTAGCTGGCAGCCACGACTGGAACGCTAACTGGAGAGAGATTCCATGTTCTGGTCCTCGATCGAAGTCGAAGTCGGAGGCGGAAAGGCCAGATGGTCCACCATAGCTTTCAACCAACCAGGATATTGGGTCACCTGATCTCCTATCTCACCTCCAGCCCCACCACCTCTCCCTCTCCAATTTCACCGCCACTTCCAGGACCACCACCTCCTTGTGCCCCTCCATCTCCAGCTTCCAACCACGCAGTACTTAGAGTCACCTCATCTCCTATCTCACCTACAGCCCCACCATCTCTCCCTCCTCAATTTCACCGTTACTTCCAGCACCAGCATCTCCTTGCGCCCGTCCATCTCGGACATGGAGGGGCGTAAGGAGGTGGTGGTGGTGCTGGAAGTGGTGGTGCGATTGGAAGGGGGGGGGGGGGGGGGGGGGGGGGTGGCAGACGGTGGAGATGACATAGGACATCACGTGACTTAAACCACTGGAAGCCAGGGTCGAGCAGCTCTGGCCGTAAGCAAGGCGACCACCACCCGAGCCGAGTGGTGTGTGCCCTGCCCGATGTAGGCAAACAAAGCAGTGCTACGATTGGGCGAGAACGACCAGGCCAAGCTCCTGACCGAAGCTGGTCGGGGACAGGGTACAGTTAGCAGCCGCGAAGTGGACGCTGATTGGAGAGACACTACGTTCTGGCCTTACCTCGCCTCCAAGTCGGAGTAAAAACAAGTAAGGGTATCACCACCCTGAGCCGAGCCCTCGCCGATGTGGGAATACAAACCAGTTCCACGACGAGTGAGATCGACCAGACCCGGCTTCTGCTCGAACTTGATCGGGGCCTGGGTACGTACACATATGCATACTACTAATACTAAGTTAGCAGCAACATCTAAATGCCGACTGGACTTTCGTTAGTCACGCACGGGTGGGGTACGTATGTAGGTATGATAGACGTGACTGAATGCTGAACATGCTCTTGAATTCTGTTTTGGTGACGATACCTGCTACGCAGCTCAAAAGTTCATGGGGATCGGCCACTACAAACTGCGTGCATAACGTACATATCTATGGCCACACTTGCAACTGTGTTCTCCCGGGCACAATTGATTACAAGGCCTTGCCGCGCTCAGCGTCTGCGAGTACAAAAAAAAGTCCTTCGCGTTTACGTACTGCCTTACGGCCCGACGACGAGAAGGGGCGTTTCTTTTTCTGTTCTTCGTTTTCTTTGCTTCCTTTGGTTTCTCTACTTTATTCGGTACGGGTGCTGGTTTTTCTGTTTTTTGTCGCTTCTTTCGTCGCTATTTCCTTTCGCCGTTGGGTTTTGCCGTTTCCTCGATCATCTCGCTTACTTCTCACTGTTTTTCAATTACGATTCCAGTTTCGGAAATATTTACGTATGATTCAACCTACAGCCAGCAAGCAGTACGGGTAAACCCAGAACTACCACGGTCTCGTATTATTACGGGGGGGGGCATAGTAAATAGGACCAAATTTTATTCTTAAAAATAGATAAATATATAGGTTTTCGTGTGTACCGTAGGTTCTATTTACTATGGTCCCCCGTAATAATAGTGCTGTCCTGCCGCCTGTGCTACAGCACCTGTACCATAAAATATTGATACTGCGGTTTTCGCCACATCACCCTCGTATACGAGGCACGAAGAGAAACCAAGGGTCTCAAGAGTTGAGCTCGGCGGAGGCCCCTACACCTGCGATGTGCCACACAACCTGCGCCCGACAGAGGCTGAGGGCGAGCGTCACACAAGCTGGGCCCGCCAGGCGCTGGGCTGGGAGCGAGGCTGAGGGCGAGCATCTCGACAAGTTTTCGGTTATGATTTCAAGCGAGTTGTAGTCAACAGGGTACCGTTTTATTAGTTTATTATTAATAGGCAATTTTTGTTGATTGTGGTATTGTTCGCTCACACATGCAGGAATTTCAAGCACGAGTGTTTGTTTGATTTGTTTTTTTCTTCAAATAGCCATGTTCCCTCAAGTTTATTTGAATGTCAAAATTAGCCATAAAAAACTTGATTGTGGTAAATGATTACTTCCGACGGGCGGGGCACGTTTGCACTTTAGCTTATAGAAACCCCAGGCAGGTAAGCCTGGGGGAACTCTTGCTTCTCAATTTTTACCGTATACCCGATGTATTATTGATAATACGCAAGATAACACACACCCTCGGACAGAATTTCCAAGCTGATTTTTTCGTCCACAGCGGGGAGGGTGCAAACGCCGAGCGATGCGTCTATGAAAAAATATTGTCGAGGTCTTTCCAGAGCCACCGTTATCTGTTTGCGTACCTCCCTATGATAGTTTAGGAGAAGATCGGGTCGAAAACTCGTCCTAGATACTGCGGTACAAAGATGTCAGTCAGGAGACAGCATTTCGCCTTTGACAGACAGCAACTTTGCCTTGACATGCCGGGACAGAAACCAAACTACTAGGTTGTAGTGTGAAGCACTCGGCCCTATACCCTTGGCAGCGCACATTTTGCCTTGCTTGACGTGTCTCCTGACCTATTGGCCGCTGTACGTATATAGATGCAAGGGTGCGTTTGCTACCTCGGGTGTTATGCTTGTGCGGTAAAGCACTACGTACGTATTCGATTCTTCTATCTTTTTAGTCTGTTCGACGTGTGCTGCTGTGCCACATAAAGACCGACCTGTTATCACATCACCTGACACGTTCATCCTCGCGTTTATCGTCTACCAGCATACACATGGTGTGCCAAGTATGAAGTAAAGAGTGTATAATACCATATACCATACAGCAGCAGTGTTACGAAACAAACATCAAAGTGAAACCGAGCCAGTTGCAATGGGCTTCATCGCTGAACCTGTCAACACAAGAACACAACAAATTATCGCTCGTGCCGGTACAGCAGTACATCGTAAATGATTACCGACACAAGCAGTACCAGGGGGTAGTCTACTGCTGTGTCGTTGATACTCGAACGAAAACAGAAACTTGGAAAGTTTGTGTTGGAAAAATACGCAAAGGTGAAGGTTCACACCATGCACCGATAATCGATTCCTGCTTCACGATCTAGATATTTCAGGGCAGATGATCCTGGATCTGTACGATCTAGCTCACGTCGCCGGGTGGGACCCGAAGATGTCAGGCGACAGCATTTTCACCCCTTTGCCAGACAGAATTTTTTTGCCTCTGCGCGTACATGCCTTGACTTGACACCAAAATACAAGGCTTTAGTGTGGAGCACTGGGTCCTGCTACTACCCCTACACCCTTGACAGCGCGCGTTTTTTTTTTGCTCGACATGTCTCCCGGCATCTTTGGTGGCAGCCGTATAGCCTCTGCATGATCTACAGATCTTTGGAGGACAGGTTTCTTGGGTTAGGTCCACAGTTCCCGCACGAGATATCACAAGCCCCATGTTAAAGGGTCTACTGATAGATGATCTTCAAGCGGTAGTCAAGTAGCGGCATCGTCGCGGTCTTTCCGAGGTGTGAAAGGTGTGTGATACAAGCGATACCAACCACTCTCGTTGTGAACACGGAAGAAATACCGCTTGGGGTGTTCGTATTGCATGTTTCAAAGCGGCCCCTACATACATCCGCGCGCAGAGCGGTGACTCTCAACACAGTTCGCAGCAGAGAACAGAGTCTTGTACGGGCCGCCTGCCTGGTTATAGAACAACCTAGAAAACTCGTTGGGGCTGTGGTCGGTGCTACTTGCCGGGTCATTTGCCCGGTGGCCGGTGGCTCGTACTTCCTTTTTCTTTGCGTAGCTTTCGAGAGCTTTCTTGTGTTCTTCTTATCTGCCGTATACCTGGGAATGACGAAAGAAACCACCCCGGGGGGACTCGTAGCTCAATCGCGTTTTATTTTATTTTTATCACCCGGGGTGGTTTCCTGTGGTGGGGTGGCTTCTAACGTACCCCGGTGTTAACGGACATGTTATATTCGAGTTTCGCAACATTCATCACCGGGGGTGATTTCTAGTGGGGGGTGACAACGGCGGGGGGTGATAGGGGTACAACGGATAATATTCGGCACACGTGGACCCGGCCGCAGGGGGGCAATAAACAAGGGGGGGGGATGGCGCTGCTTCGTTCAGGGGGTCTGGCGCTGCTGCTGACGGAGGGCTTGGTGCTGCTGCCCGCTGCTGCTGCTGCTGGCGGGGTTGGCGCTGCTGATGCCGGGGCTTGAGGCGTGACGAGCTGCACCGGGACCGCAGAAACTGTGGCTGGCGCAGGTCTCGCTGCTGTGGCGGGCGTGGCACACGTTGCCGTGGCTGGCTCGTCTAGCGCTGCTGCCGGGGCTTGAAGCGCAGGTGCAGCAGGGTTGGTGCTCGGACGGACCAAGAACGAAGCGATCGTGGTCCCGTTCGTGGCTAAAAACGCGCCAGGAGGCCGTGTCGAGGCAGCTGGCTTCCCCGGGGCCACAGCCGCATTCTACTCACGGTGATGGGCCGCCCGTGGGGGAGGGCCCTCCGCCTGTTCGATGCTGTCGTCGTTCTCCATGATGTGCGCTGCCGAAAGACATCGGTACCGCACATGTGCGTAAAGGAATTTCGTGCGGGCCCCCCCGGGGGGTGACATTTTTTCAAGTTGTTTGGAATGCGTATCGGCCCAGGGGAATGAAAAATAACTTACCCCGTGATAAACTTGCCTATATATTTTAGTTTTTTGCTTTTTTTCAACACTGCGAGTGTTTTCTTTTCCTGCGGTAGCGTGGCATCTAAGAGAAGCGTGGTATCTTGCGTCACATACGGTACGTACGAGCAGCCGGTGCGAGGAACGACGCCTGCTGTTGTGCTTGTTCTCTCTCCCTCTTCTCACCCGGGGGATTTCAAGTCAAATCAAAATCCCGAAGGGGAACCATGCACTTTTGCACAGCAGTATTTCTATATAGATACATGCGTATCATATAAGTACAACGTTAATCCCACAAGTACAAGGTTAAAAGCACCCGAACTCCGGGAAATTTCGCCTCGCACTGACCCGCACTCACCACACATGATTATGAATAATAGTGCGGTGAGACGATGTCGGAACAGCGATATCTCCAAATACCTGGTACCATTTTCACCAGGCACCACGGGTACAATAGTACCAGGATATATACAGCATCTGTAAAGCGTACTACCGGTGCAGCTTCAAGCTTCAGTGTATGATACTTTTGGTACGTGGGTATCATGATACAATTATTAAAAGTTATTGATAATGTGGACACCAGGCCCCCTTCCCCTAGATTGTACCGCCTCATTATACACAAGTTCATGGTCACACCTACGGCGTCCGTCCGCCCCACAACAAACCTCTTGGGAATTCAGAGGGGAAAATTGACGATACAAATCTGACGGTTCCTTTTTTTTTCTCCATTCCATTCATCATCTTCGTCCTACTCTGCCGCTCCCTCCCGGCAAAAAAATCAAGACCCGGGGTCACATAGCGGGCGCTCCTCCTCCCTCCCCAGTACGGTATCATTCACACTGCCTTCATTTTTATCGCGGGTGAAGAATTCGGCATTTTCTTTGAAGAACTCAACATTTTCTTCGAATAATTCAGCATTTTCTTCGTTCATCGACTCGCGCGTCGAATCGTGTAAACTCACGCTATTATTAATAATACCGTACTCGTAGGCGCTTTCTGCAAAAAACAAGTCACGAATAAAAAAATCCGCCTGGTACGAAGGCTAACCCCGAAAGCATCACCTTGGCGTGGTCAACCCTTTGGGAAATGTTGTCTACGTTTCGAGGACGAATAACTCAAATAATAACTGGTTCGTCCCCCAAAACCGGACTGCAGTCTTAAAAAAGAGTAGACACTACTGTAGTCACGAGGTATGCCAACTCTGTAGTATGTAGTCGCAACATCAAGTCACTCGGGTACAATCAGCACGTGGTCAGCATTGATTCCTGGGTACCATCACTGTCTGTGATGTACTGGGTAGTCTTAGGGTAAGGTTGTGTCGATGTGTCGGCGTGGAGAGGACGCAGGGTTCTTCTTGATAGCGGGCAGACTCCCAAGTGCTTGTAAGGTTGCCCATCATGTGTACGGCGGGACCTATCATCCACAGATCACCTACAGATCATCTACAGATCATTCCCACTTGATGATCTAGATCTCGCAAGGCGGATATATTCCTGATCTGCATCATCTACAAGTACGGACACGTGTTCCTGCGTTTGGATATGTGCGTATACCGACAGAAAGAACGGTTTGACGTAAAGAACACACACATACATACACAAATCCTCCACATCATGTCATAACGGCGGATTAGGATCTACAACAGCAGTGCATGATCTACAGAGTACAGGTAGATCACGATCTGTCCGGCGTGCGTTGAAGTTGCAAAGCAGTACACCCACATACGCTTTCTTATCATGGTACGCGCCACGACCGTATACGACGTTGTATACCATAGGACCACCGGTGATAACACTTGGGGCTCTAAAAAAATAATCACCCCGTGTGTGTTATATTATAATCCGGGGGGTGATATACAGGGTACCCCGGTGATAAAGTTAGTGATTAATTTGGGACTTGAGAAAGCGTATCACCGGGGTGGTATATACTCTGTAGGGGGTGTGATACAACAACGGGTATGATCACAGCAGTAGTTGCAAAGGAGTTTGGCTGCCACACGCTTAAGCAGGTAGGGGTGTGTGTGATGAAGGGGGTGTAATAGCAGTCTAGAAGCGGTTGGAGGTTTTGCTGCCACATTCCAGGAAGGCTGGAAGGGGTGTGACAACCAGTGGTGTGTGGCAGCAGGAGTCGGAGATTTTGCCGTCAGCTTTTGCACATCTGTTGTGGGGGCCTGCCTCAGCAGCAGATGCCGTGCTTGGCTTGTCCAGAAGGGCTCTGTTGTGGGCTCTCCTTGGTGGCAGGCGCTCGCGCTGGATTGGCGGTGAGCCGTGCAGTAAGTAGAGGCTCTGACAACAGCAGGAGGCACAGGTGCGGTTTTACGCCAAAAACACGTGATCGAGCCCTGAGTACCGGTCGCAGCAGCTGCTGGCGTCCAAAAGAGTTTCGCACACTGCGACGGGCCACGCGTTCGCAAGACTTTGCACCTCCTCCACCCCCCCATGTTGTCGGTTTGAAAAGTATGCTGTGGTACACCTGGGGGTACTGCGTGCTTACTCACGTCACGGCATCACCCCGCGGGTGATATCTTGGGGGTGTCATACTGAACATGAGGCGTGACACCGCAGGGGTGTGGTATACAGAGTAGACCGGTGGTAAATCGGGTCGTTGTTTCGATATTTAATAACGCACCACTATCACCCGACTGGTACGCTCCGTAAGTCCGTAAGTCCGTAAGTGAGGAATATAAGGTATAGGTGATATAGTACACCGTCGAGTACACGGTATCCACTACCCGAGGGTTGCTTATCGCATACCACTTGTTGCAGAAAATGGTTTGACACACACTCCTAGTTGTGTGAGCACACTTCTAGTTGTGTGAGGAGACGAGTATTAATATTAATAGAACAAACTCCAACCCTAACCCTAAGGGCCCATCTTATCGAGGACTTCTGGTTTTTTCAATTTGATTTGATTTGATTTTTTTTCTAATTTAATTTGCATCTGATTGGCCGAAGAGTGAATCACCAGGCAGGATTCTCAAGGCAAAATTAGAAAAAATCAATTCGAGTGAAAAGTATTTTGGGACTTTTTTCGAGTGATTTTTTTAATTTCAATTTCGAGTTTGGGAGTTGATGAGCCTTTATGTAGCATGTTCATGGTGGGTTAACACCCCCGCTGGAGTCTGGGGCGCTTCGGTGACCACGGTCGAGGCGATAAAACGCGAACCTCCACGAAAGGCGACCGGAGCGATAGCCGCGCCCACGGCCACAGACCATAGCACATCGTACCCCGGCGGTGGTGCCTCAAAATAAATCATGGCGGCCGCAAGCCCAAATTTTCGGCCTGCTCGTTCGGCCAACCATGACGAAAACCGAGCAAACGAGCAAAAAAACAGAGGATACGCTCGAGACCTCGATAGCTGCATCACCGTTGCTGTTCCGCACGTGGCGCTTGAGGGCTCCCTCCGCCCGCCCAAGACACCCTGAGAGGTATAGCTTCCTATCCTGCGCCACCAAAAAGAAAAAAATGCTGGCGGCCGCGACAACGCAAACCTTCGTTCTCGTCTACGCTCGTCGCTGTTTGTCGGCTGGCCGTTGTGTGACGCGGTGTGTTATTCCAGGTTGTTTTGAATTCCTTTTTGTTTGACATTGAATGCGCCGTTTCCCGATAGGATACAAACACGTTTTTTTTTTCGAAATCAAAATAAAATTCAATAAGATTGAAATTTTATTTCCAAATAACGAAATTTAGCGTTCCCCCTTAGGGCCCATCTTAACGGGGACTTTCGGCTCTTTCAATTTGACTTGATTTTTTTTTTCTAATTTAATTTACGGGCCCATCTTATCGAGGACTTCCGGTTCTTTCAATTTGACTATTACGGGGGTCCATAGTTAACGGGACCAAATTGTTAGGAAAAATAGGTAAATATATACATTTTTATGTATACCATAGGTCCTATTAACTATGGACCCCCGTAATAGATTTATTTTTTTCTAATTTAAGCTACATCTGATTGAACGAAATGTAGTGTTCCCCGTTAAGATGGGCTCTTAATATGGCCCCTAAACAAGCCAATCAGACCAAATCTCGAATACCTGCCTGATATCAAGTGGTAACTATCCACCCGCATTGTCAGTCAGCACAAACAAGGCCATCTCGGCCGGTAAAAATTCAATGAAATTGAAATTTTATTTCCAAATAATGAATTTTTTGCGTTCCCCGTTAATATGGCCCCAAGGCTGTTTCCTATGCGGTTCGATTTCGAGCTTCAGATTTGTACTTTTCGATATTAAAAATGAATGACCCTGCTTATGCAGTCCAAATACGCAAAATCCGACCGGAATTTTTCCGATTTGAGAATCCGATGGGCCAAAATCCGACGACTTGGGGTCATCAGATTTTCAAGTCGAAAAATGGCATGCTCTCTAAATTCAACATGTTATCCACGACAGCAAATAACAGCAGAACGATCGATGAGTTGGATGGTGACACAGCTGTATAGCGACGTTGCTTCGCGCCCGACGCGCGGGCGGCGCGTCCCTCCGTGGCCAGACTACAGTCGGCTGGCGCGGGCTCGGGCCTAGAGACCAAGCGCCCTCGGCACGCACCTC
The DNA here is from genome assembly GCA_031763025.1 of Macrocystis pyrifera. NCBI lineage: Eukaryota > Phaeophyceae > Laminariales > Laminariaceae > Macrocystis > Macrocystis pyrifera. The sequence goes on from JASSKH010000003.1 coordinate 12,956,103, forward strand.
TCCGTGGATACGCACTCGTAAACTACTCTGCTGTACAGCAGCAGCAGCACCAGTCAGTCACAAAATGATACACAAAATGCCAAGACAGGTTGACTCTAGCGCACTCGCCACGTCTCTTCGCCGCCAGACCAGAGGCAGTCAGCGTGGGCTCGGACGCTTGGGTCCTACGCGCAGGCCAGCGCACCCAGCGCGTCTGTTCGCGGGGCCAAACCACAACAACAGCAGTTGGTCTCGGCGTTTGCTCGAATCTCTACGCGCAGAATATATCTGATTTTTCCGGATAAGAAGACTCTTTCGATTTGCCAAGTTAATATCTGAAAATGCTATCGCCTCAATCTGAAGCTCAAAAATCGAACCGCATAGGAAACGGCCTAAACAAGCCAATCAGACCAAATCTCGAATACCAGCCTGGTATGGATTGGTAACTATCCACCCGCATTGTCAGCACAAAAAAGGCCATCTCGGCCGGTCAAGAAGTACATCCAACGTGTTTCCGGGCGCGGGAAGGCTTGATTGCCGGACGCTGGACACGTGTACGGCATTCTGTATCATCGTAAATCGTAACAAGAGTTCTATTAAACAGCTTATTATCTTATTATGATGTTGTAAGAACCAGCCGCTCTGGGATCTCTGAAAAAGTCTCCGCTTTTTTTTTCGGCCGGTACGATTGTGCTTGGAGCTGCTCGTACGCGTAGAAATATACATTGAGAAAAATAATGGGGATCGTTCCCTCGTGAAAAAAAACAAGGTCTGTCGACCGCGTCGATTTGTTGGAAAAACCAAATGCTGCTGCTACTGCTGCTGCTGCTCCGCTGATATAGACCGCAGGTGGCCGGAGCACCGCGACTAGGTACTCGCACGGAGCTGCTGTTGTGGTGAAGCTAGTGGAGAGCGGACCTGCAGCTCGGCTGCAGCTCTCTGCTGCCTGTGGCGTCGAGCTAGTTGGGCAGAGACGGCCGTACGAGTAGAGAAAGCAGCCATCTGTACAATGCAATAACAAACGATAATAAACGTTCATTGAGAGGCGGTCTTGCTCCGAGAAATACGGCCCCCTCCAGAAGGGCAAAGAAAGGGATTGCAGGCCAAGAGGGCGAGCATACCTACGCGTTTATCAAAGAGTCTGCTTGATGCCCCTGCCGCTTTCCATCTTCGTGGGATAATAGATCATTGAAAGCAGGCCAAAAGCTCGCTCGCTGCACGGCGGAAAGACGAGAGGGAACCTTCCGCACAGGAATGAGGAGGGCAGCAGCAGTAGCCAGGGTCTCAGTCAGTGTTGTGTGCTTTTTCATCGTACCGCAGTATAGCAGTATAGCGAAGTTTGAAGTTTGCTCTTACCTCCGGGTAGCCATAAGAGGGATGTCTCGCGGAGGCGCAGGTCTACCGGTGGCCACCTAACTCCTGTTGCTGCTACTGCTGCTGCTGCTGCTGCTGTTGCCGAACCTGCTCCCGCTGTTGCTGACTCTGCTCCTGATTCTGCCGCCTCTGCTTCTGTTGCTGCTGTTGCTGTGCGATAGTTTACCGGCGTTATTTTGTTGCGGGGTTTGGGATCCGCAAACAAAATGAAAAATGAAAAAAAAACGGGAAAAAAAAAAAAATAGGAAATATAGCGAAAGAGAGATCAACCAGCAGAAATAAAAACGTAAAAAATGGAATATAGACGAGGGGTAATACGCAGCTTGCAAAGTTTACAGTATCAACTATTTAATCAGTCGAACTCACAGCTGACGTATTCCAAAATTTATAAAATCGCGTTCGGTTTATCACAATACTTGTAAAATTCGGTAAAAATGGAATATAGACGAGGCGTATTACGCAGCTTGCAAAGTTGAGTATCAATTATTTAATCAGTCGAACTCACAGCTGACGTATTCAAAATTTATAAAAAAATATATAAAAATGAAGAAAATGCGGTGCGTCCGGTACGTACGTATGACATGATATGCCTGTGTGCTGCATGGGGGTACACTGCAACAGAGCACCGGCATGCGTTCGTATCAGATATGATGTACCGGGCACCGGTGCGTGGTGGCTGGAAAGCTCGTCCCTTGGCATGTGCTGGAAAGCATGAAAAGCATAGCAAAAATGTGGTGCATGCAGCATCGCGAAAATGTGGTGCGTCTGTACGTGCGTACGCACGTACGTATAGTATGCCTGTATGCGCGTACCGTACAGCAGTAGTATTAATAGTATAGCAGTATATGCTCGTACCAGGTATGCACCAGTGCCTGGTGGCTGGTAAAATTCGTCCCTTTGCATGTGCTGGCAAGCATGAAGCATCGCAAAAAGAGAGAGGAGAGAGGAGAAGTTTGATTCAGGTGCTTGGTAGGTTGGAGGGACAAAGGGTAAAAAACCACCCATACCTGTAGTTAGTTGCTGTGTCAAAATGGGGTTGGCGCGTTGCACCGAAGGGAGAAGTCCGACCAACCACTGAGATGTTAACCATCGATATATGTGTCCACGCCTCCAGCTTACTGTTACTGCTGCCGGCGGCCAAGTCCAGGTTGGTCGAAGCGGGAAGAGGAAGCCCGCAATGATTTGCGCTGCGTAGTTCTGAAGTCGGTAATTTTTGTGGGGGAAGCTCGTCGGTTTCCCAGCTGGTCGGCGTAGAGTATTAATACCAGAGATTGGGGATGATTAAGTCCTGCGAAGCGATGCGTCGGATGGATCATTCGTTCTGTGCATCCATGCATCTTCTTTCGTCGGGAAGTCCGAGATATATGTTAGGGCAGGTCAGAGGGGTGTGGGGGAGGGGGGTGTACTCGATAGGAGAGATGTACTCGATCTCAGGCATGGCCGTAGTCGTATGACCATAGACCCTCGCATCCCTACAATGCCGGGACGGAGCATGTCGGGTTTTCACCGACTAGGCAGACATTGCTTGCACCAAACGCGAAGCGCCGTGAGGTGTCCGGCGAGTCGCATGAAGGGTGAGCTGCATCCTACTAAGAACCGATTGTGAGGCGGACTTGGATATGGATGACAGCTTCAATGAGTTAGTTTAATTTCCGGTGTAGCCACTTCCAGAGACAGCAATGGGAGTACTATCTATGTAACTGCCTCTTGGGTGGCTTACCTTGAACACTACGTGATACGATCAACTCCCTTGTGCAAAGTAAAGGTTCTTTACCTCGCACAAATGATCTAGCTCGACGACCAGCTGTGGGCGACCGCCAAAAAAAAAAAAAAAAAACGGTACCCTGGTTGTCTAGTTCACGTAGTGAGCGGCATGTTTTACAGTGTCGTTGCCAACCGACGCCAACCCAACGGAGGGTGTGGGGGAGGGGGGGGGCGTTCCAAAAGTGGGACTGATGCGGAATTTCACCAGAAATGCCTGGTGTCATCGTGTTAATCATTTTTGTCACGGCGGAAGCCGAGCGCTGTGTACGGCGAGTACCATAAAGAAAGTTGCGCAATTGTAGACCACTTATTTCTGTTAAGAGCAAGAGCGCTGGTGATATTTCGCGAGAAATTTCCGCAATCCCATCAAAAGGGGAGTGAGCCGAAAGTAGCGCGGTGCCTAGCCCCCCTGAGTCTAGGACCGGCAGAAAATGAAAACGGGCTACTTGAATCAGAGACTGAAGAGGATACGGCTTCTTCAAAGAAACCAGGGGCACGATTGATTCGAAACAAACTCTACATGGCTTGCTTCCCCATAAACGTCACAGCTCGCGAACAAATGGGGGAAGCGGGGGCGGGGGGGTGGGAGCGCACTCCCATGTTGCTTCCCTTAGTCATTTGACCATTGGCCACACATCCCTTTCGAGACGGAACAGGGAGGCAGGGGTGTACTCGTTATCATGCATGGCCGTAGTCGTATGACCATAGACCCTCGCATCCCTGCAATGCCGGAACGGAGCACGTCGGGTTTTCACCGACCAGGCCGACATTGCTTCCACCAAGCGCGAAGCGCCGTGAGGTGTTGAACATGGGAGCAGGAGGGGCAGTTCAACAACGTCCCGAACCTAGTAGATATTCCTTTCGTAATGAACACCTGGTATTTACTCTCATTATAAGCCTCAATGCCCAACGGAAATCCTGGGCATCCATCCCGTGTATAGTGGTTCCACAGCGCGTGCATAAGGCAAAGACGGGGTCGAGATGTTGCGAGACGAGGCGGAGGTCGCTGTCGCTCCAATGTGGTATTTTGAACAATCAGGAAGGTCAGATTATATTAAATGCATATGCCGTGTGAACGCTTATCACTCGTGGATCCATACCCGTCGTGTGGAAAATTCCCACGCCCCACCCCCCGGCACTCTTTATCTCGCATAGCACAAAGTATCAACCGGAACACGTCAAAAAGAATACTCCGCATCCGCTCCTCACATACATGTGCATGCATGTTTGGTGAGAAAGTCGATGCCTCCAACAAGGGCAGTCGTCAAACTTCTCCCTCTTCGTCGAAATCGTCCATGTACTCGCTGATGTCCCCATTGGCTTCAGAAGCCACCCTCACGTCGTCGTCATCGTCCTCGTCATCGACGGCTCCGTCGCCGTTGCCTAATACCAACCCGGTCGCTCCGCGCAGGGTTTCACTTGCGGATGGATGCTCACCGCCGGTGGCAGTAGCATCACTACGGCTAGAAGAAGATTCCATATTGTTGCCGGAAATTTCCGCGGTGGCAGGGTGTCGAGCATCAACTCTTGATGCGTCTCGTTCTTGCGCAGTTACGGTTGCAAACTTGACTGTTCCCTCCCCCACCTGTTCCACTGGCGCCCTGGACTCAAACCCTGGGGGATCCGCGTTGCCGCCCTGCATCCTGTTCTCCACCTCTTGCGTCTCCTCATCCTCCTCCTTGCCCTCCCTCCCCTCCTCCCATACATCCTTCCTTCCTCCCCTCCTTCTCTCCTCCTCATCCTCGTCCTCGCCCTCCTTCCCCTCCTTCCCGCCCTGTTCCCGCTCTCTTTTCTCTTCCCCCTCCTCCTCCCTTTCCCTCTTCCCGCTCCTCCCCTCCCTCCTCCCTCCCCCCCCTCCTCCCCTCCCCTCCACCTCACCCCTCCCTCCCTGCTTTTCCTTCCTCCCACCCCCCTCCCCCCTCCCCTCCTCCTCCTTCCTCTCCTCCCTCTACCCTTCCCTCCTCGTCCTTCGTCTCCCCCCCCCCCCCCCCTCCTCTCTCCCTCTCCCTCTCACCTCCCCCTCCCTCCTCCTCCTTCCCCTCCTCCCGCTCCTCGTTCTTCTTCTCCTTCTTCTCCTTCCCCCCCCTCGCCCCTCCTGCTCTTCCGCCCCCCGCTCCTCCTTCTCCTTCATCTTCCCCTCCTTCCAGTTCCGCTCCTCCTGCTCCTCCTCCTCCCCCGCTGTTCATTATCCTCCTGCTTCCTCTGCTTCCCCTTTCCCTCTTCCTCCTCCTCATCCTCCTCTTCCTCCTCCTCCTCCTCCTCCTCTTTCTCATCTCCCTCCTCTCCCTCCTCCCTCATTCCCTCCTCCTCCTCTCTCTCTCTCCTCTTCCTCCTCCTTGGTTATACCTTTGGGTTCTCCAGCAACGCCGCCATGATCGCGCTCGCCGCTGCTGTTTGGTGCATCCTCTGGCGTTTTGTGGCCCGTCCTTTCGTCCTCTGCCGATACCACCGCTGCCAAAGAACCTCCGGCGTCCTCTTCTCCCACCGACGACCCCTGCGGCGAAGGTGGTTCTACGTTGTAGATGCTGTCACTGTCCTCATCGTTGTCGTTGTCGTTTTCGTTGTTGTTGTTGGTATTGTTGTTGTTGCTGCCGTTGTCGTGGTCCGGACTTGCATGTTGTTGGCTGGCGGTAGAAGCGAGTGAGGGGGTTTCGTCTCCCTCTACTTCTTTCCTCACTTGTTTTTGTTCTTGTTCTGGTTCTTCTGGTTTTTCTTCCACTGCTTGGTTTTCCTCCAATAGTCCTTCTTCCTCCACTACCTCGTCTTCTTCTGCTTCTTCCACTACGTCGTCTTCCTCCACAGCTTCGTCTTCCTCCTCAACTTCGCTTTCGTCGTAGTCTTCTTCCTCGACCGACGAGTATTCGACTGATGTGTCGCTTCCGTTTTCCCCCCTTGTCTCTTCACGCCAGATTTCGAAGCAGCAGCACCAACCGCAGCAACGACAGCACAGTCACTGGAGGAATCGGCCGCCCAGCCTTCGGGCACAGCCGGAGGCACAACATTGGTGTGTTTGATCACGTCATCACCCCCCGTGTTCCCCTCGCTGATGCCGCCGTCGGCGCTCGTGCCTTCCTCGTGCCATTGACCATCACTCACGCCGCCGATCGCGCTGCTTGTGGCGTGACCTGTGTTTGCCGACGCGCTACCGAGGCCACTCGTGGCACTTTCTCCCTGAACTTGCTCTAGTAGCGTGGGTGCGATGTGCCCTCTGCCAACCCCCCCGCCAACATCTAGGCGGTGTTCATCCAACGAGTGTGCCTCGTCGTCAGCGATGCCATCTCTGGTACGTCCGCGGCGACTTCGCTCTTCCTCTGAACGAGTGTCCAATGCTGCGGTACTACGCGCTGTCAAACTGCCGTCGCTATTTCGCGCCTCACACGGCGAGCTCCACTTCTTCCCCAATTCCCCGCCACGGCAGCTGTCTCCTGCCGACTGTAAGCTCAACACCATTTTCTCATCTACGTATTTCGTCTCCGGCACACCTTCCCCGCCTCCGTCCGACTGATCCCCGCCGTCCCCGTCCGATTGATCCCCGCCGTCCCCGTCCGCTTGACCCCCTCCACCCCCGTTCGCTTGACCCCCGCCGTCCCCGTCCGCTTGAACGGCTTCCTCCCGTCGAGGAGGAATGGATGCAGGTGAGTTTGACCACCCCTCGCCATGCTCGCCGTTGTCATCGTCGTCATCGTCGTCATGCATAGCAGCTCTAGAGGCAGTTTTGTTGTCTCGCTTTTGCCCTGCATTCCCCGCCGGAAGACATGGGGCCTCCTCTCCAATCGACACGCCATGCGAAGAGCCCGCGCTCCGGCCGTCCGTGAGCGCATCCGACTCCGGAAAAAAAAACGCCCGTTACGATTTGAACGCCTCCAAGTCAGCCGCTGCTGCTTGTTCCTAAGAAATGGAGCTGAGTGCAACGATTCTTCCGCCTGGCGTCTCCGGGAAGGTGCGGAGAGCGGCCGGCCACGCGAGCGCGCCTGACCGTAGCCCGATCTCGTTCCTACAGCCGACGACAACGCCAGCCTCGCGGCGATTGGACCCACGGAAGAGCCTCCCTCCATAACCCTCCGACCTTTTCCCCGAGTTCTGCTGTTGTTGTTGTTGTAGCCGAACCGCCGTGGCTCCAACCTGGATGGCGTTGAACGCGGCGCCCTGCGGGAATTTTGAGGGGTTGATGAGTTCGTACTGCCACCACCGACCGCTACTGCGTCTGCCGTCGCTGTTACTGCCGCCGCTGCAGATGACGCTCTTGCCGCTCTCGCCGCTCTCGTGGGGGTCTGGGTGGGACGTGCGGGAAGGCCCCTGCGCGTGGTAGAGGGAGGTTGCTGTTGGCGACCCTTTCCAGACAAGACCCGGGGATGGTAGAGACCGCCGTCAGGAATCTCTGACGGCGTGACGTGTTCTCGCGGACCCGGCGCCCTGCTTCCCTGTTTGTACTCTCGACGCAGCGCCTCCTCGTGGAGAACGGTAGGCTCGATGTCCGGCGCTTGTGCGTGTGGGGCGCCCTGCCCAGAAAAAAAGTGCCCTGCAGACTCCCTATGATCGTCGAGTTCGGGAACCATCCTCCAGCTTCTGCTGTGACGCTGCCCCCGTTGCGCCCCGTCTGTCTCCACACTCTCGACCCGAAGCCGCTGCTGCTGCGCACACGACCGCGCCATGCCAGAGACTCCGGAAACCCGGTTGCGTAGACTCGCGCAGTACCGACTCGGACTCCGCACACCTTCTTCTCCGCCCATCCCTCCCCTCCCCTCGGCGTCCGCGGGGCAGTAGTCCGTCGCTATCGACGGAGTGTTCTTGGCGGAGCATTGCTGCTCGATCAGTAATAGCCGACGAAGCCTTTGGATTTCGACGAAGTATTCCTCTGTTGCGGCAGTCATCTCTGCCATGGCCGACCATTCCTGCCGGGCCCGTTGAAGTTCCGAATTGGAAAAACGTGTTAATTTCAGGCGACACGCAGGGAAAAATAGTTGTGTGCGTATGTGTCAAACGTTTCAGAGCTTCGCATATGTTCTCTCGGGCATTTCAATTCCAATACGATGATGGTTTTGCGTCGGGTAGATCATCATCGGTTGCACGATACCCTACTGTACCACGCTACCGGAAGCTGTCGGCCGTCAGAGTTTAAGGCTTGCGGATAGGATACCCCCCCAAGAGTACCGGAGTAGCAGTAGCGAACGGGTGTATACAATGTACAGTATGACACTGCCCGCACGACAACTGCGATGATCCTCTTCGCTGAGGTCACCAGCAACACAGCAGTTTGCGATCTGCGGTCATTGTGGATACTGCAGCAAGAAGGCCGGGTCGACAGCTGACGCCGGACCGCACAACCACAGTCAACACGCGCAGTGATATTAGCATGCTATCGCCGAACCTGTGATACGAACAGGGAGTAGTACAGCAGTGCACTGTCGGGCTCGGGCCGGTGCGGCGCGAGACGACGCTTTTCGCCCATTGCGGCATCCACCCCGGCCCGAACAACACCGAAAGACGGTGCCAAAACGTCCAAGGACGGCGCATGGCCGATTGCCTGGTTTTAGTTTGCAATTCGGCTTGGTGTCGCCAACCGATCCCAACCGACTACAAGCGAGAAAAATCACCCCCCCCCGTCCCTATTATATATAGGTTGGGTTGGCGTCGGTTGGCAACGACACTGCTGTACAACATGCCGTCATTACTTGAGGTAGACAACCAGGGCACCGCTTCTTTTTCTTTTTCTTTTGGCGATCGGTCACAGCTCGTGGTCGAGCTAGATCATTTGTGCGAAATAAAGAACCTTTATTCCGCGCAAGGAAAATGATCGTATCAAGTAGTGTTTATGGTAAGGCACCCAAGAGGCAGTTACATAGTACTCCCATTGCTATCTCAAGAAGTGGCTATACCGGAAATGAAACTAACTCATTGAAGCTGTCATCCATATGCAAGTCCGCCTCGCAAGCGGTTCTTAGTAAGATGCAGCTCACCCTTCGTGCGACTCGCCGGACACCTCACGGCGCTTCGCGCTTGGTGCAAGCAATGTCTGCCTGGTCGGTGAAAACCCGACAATACCGGTCCCGGCTTTGTAGAGATGCGAGGGTCTATGGTCATACGACTACGGCCATGCATGAGATCGAGTACATCCCTTCTATCGAGTACACCCCGCCCCCCCCCGGCCGATGACGACCCGCCAGAGGTGCTTCTGGGGGGGGGGGGGGTGGAGGTGAAAACAATACAAATACCTGCGGTACAAAATGTCATGCGTATGCACTCTCTATTCACAACTCACAGACGAAGTAACCAACAACAGATTTTTTTTTTGAATATTCAATACCAGGTGTTGCTGTACTTCAAACACTATAAATCGTCTACGTACAACAGACTACTGACATAACAAAATGCTCCTGCTGTAAAATTTGACGGGGTTGATCGGAACTCATAATTTTTTACATGAGCTGCGTACTACATAGGTGGCGCGCGTTCCACTAAGCGAGCATTTTATACACCCATTTGCACCCCTCACGAAGGAAATAGATACCACAGGTCGGCACCCCCCCCTCCGCCTGGGTACGTACTCGAACTCGCAATACCTTTCCGTGTTTGATCGTCTCGAGTTCTTCGTCACGGCGGTTGAGCTGCTGCTGAAGCTCCCGCTTCTGATTCACCAGCGTCCTCACCATCGAACTCTTCTTCACCTTGCAACGTACGGCGTTCAACGCGCGTTCGTTCCTGACACGCAGTACATGCATACAGCATGCGGTGAAATCGGGGGGGGGGGGTGAGGAAATCAGTAGGGGGGGGGGGGGGGGGAGGCTCGTCGGCGGGTGACACCCCTCGCTGATCGAGCTCTACTTATAAGGCGCCCGATAGGGTTACGAATACGTACCAGGAGGTACTGTTTTGTAGGCACTCTCGAGATCGACGGGGTAGGCGCTGTGGCGTGCCTCTTCAAGTTGTGAACGAACTGCGGTTCAAATATGACTACACGTCCGACAGGATCACGATCTACTGTACGTAGATCATTCAAGTCCTAGCCTACCGTTATGGGATGTTGTGCAGGATCTGTGTAGTACAGATCCAACCCGGGAAACACGTCCTACAGTAGGTCATGCACGATATACGGCTCCCAACCGGCAACATGATGAACTACAGTAGTAGATCATAAAGATCAGAAATATATCTACACCCTACAAGATCTACATGATGAAGTAATAATCGATTATCTGGCCGGGGTGTGACGATGCCATTCGGGATTTCGGCTCAGTCAGCAAGCAGCGCATTTGCCGTACGCCACGTCAGTATGAACAACTCGGTCACACAGCAACCGCTGGCAAAACCGATATACAGAAGGCGCCCGCTGTTTAAAAGTAAGAAACGCCAACTTGGCTCCGAATCTCAACTTCTTAAATTATTAGTGGTGCTGCCACCAATGAGTTGAGCAACAGGCTACTGTTCGCTATTATATTAGGTGGGATTTAGTCTATGGCATCCGACCCTGAGCACCGTTTCTTCGGTAGAATTTCTTGTTCGTGGTGAGAAAACGAATCTAATCATCTTTACTGTTTTTCAAGAGCGGCCGCCCTCTTTGTGTACGTGGCCGACAGCTCTACGTACGCATGAACATGCTGGGCCTCAGCGAGGACACCGTTCCTGTTGCTTGCAAGTACGAAATGAACTATTACAATGATATTGTTGCAGTATTACAGTATTGTCGGGGACCACAGTAATCACGACCCATCATATACATTATTAGAGATATACCATGACCTCTGAGCTAACAGTCAACGCTGACTGTTAGCTCAGTGATTAGGGTGTAACTCTAATACAGCACAATCCGGGGTCCACCAGCTGCTAAGCCGGGACCTCGGATACACTCAAGGGTTACAATCCCTATAGTCAGTACTGTTGTTGCCAAAAAAAAAAAACGCCTGGTGTTAAGATATTGCCTTGTATGAGATTGAAAGACTGGTATATATTTTTTTACGAAACAAATTTGGTCCTGAATACTACTGTATGTTTCCCCGTAGTAGTACAATTGTTTCGTTGCCATCCGACAATGTGCAGCGTATATGTCGATCGCAAAAAAATGACGAAGAAAAAAAAAAAACGAGCAACTGAAAGACGCCGAAGGCGAGGTAAGAAGGAGAAAATACGCGGCGGCGTTGGTGGGTGTGCATGCATGCCTTGGCGCACGTCACGCAGGGGCGCCAACGAGTTTAGTTGTGTCATGTACGGAAGGCATCTTGTACATTTCGAGACTGTGAAATCGACTCCTCGTATTGTATGGATGTGGGAGAGGTTCGGTTCAGGCACTTTTTTTAATTTTTTTTATCACTTTTACTTTCCAGCCTAACTCCTAGGAGGTTTTATCCCCAGAGATCTTCTGGGCAAGCCGTGGTCACAGGCGTCGTCCGCGACTCCCCCCCCCGGTACGTGCCTTTTATTTTTTTCGCGCATAGGGTTCAGCCTTCCCACTGCTCGTCGATTTTCATCAAATGAATGTAGCTAACTCACTCTCTCGCGCTTTCCGCTAGTCAATTGTTGATGCAAGAAAAAGTCCCCACGAGCATGCTACTCGGGGAGACTCGAACCCGCGAAACTGATGTTGATACGCGGGCCACCCAGCAAGCCACCGGGGACGATGTGCTATAATAGTTCGGACAAAAATGAAGACTCGTAGTTGAACGACACCCCAAACCGATTTGACGCACAAAAAGCCTACTAACCAAAACGCCCTTTGCATCTATCCGTCAAACAGCGACTGAGCCCCCCCCCTCTACGTGAGCAATTCCAACGAAGCGTCGACCAAAAACCCCCGGTTCCATTAAAAAGAAGAAAAAAATGGCGGGTTTTGTGACTGCTGTGCCGCGCGCACCCTCCAACACGCAAAAGGTCGTGCCGCGTGACTGGTCTGATGGTGTGACGGTTTGGGTGTGTATGTATACTGCTGTACTTCAAGTATAAGATTAGACGGTTTGACTGCTTGACTGTTAGGATCCTGCCTATTTTATGGTACGTACAATTTGTTCTCGTCTGCTCATACACGACGTATGCTTACGTATTCATACTCTGTACTACACTCGTAGTCACAAAAAGTACGCTGTGGGCACGGTTACTTGTGTCCTGTCCGAGGGATATGTGGGTATCACACGTATAGGTACGATACCACAGCAGTCGATTTTTCCATTACAGCAGTACACAGCAGTATATTGGTGTACCTGGCATAAAGCAATAATAAATACTCGTGCCAGGTGTATGATGATAGTTGTCTCACCTCTTGCTTGGAGCTTGCTCGAGCTCGGCGATAAGAATCTCGACGTTTCCATCCGCACGCAGGAGCTCCCCTTCCAGGCGCACCCCGTTCACTCGATACGCTTTCGTCTCCTCGGCGGCTCTGTTCAGCGCTAGCTTGAGTCTGCGGTTCTCGTCCTCGAGCTCCTCGAGGTCAACTACACGTAGCATGCCCCCCCGCCGCCGCTTACGATTGCTTCCCTGCCACCCCCCCGTGCCGTCACGCCCCTTCTCCCCCGGGCTGCGGCTTCGCGGCGCAATCGAAACTCGAGTCCAAGCTTGTTGTCGTCGCCGCCCCCTCCCCAACCATTGCTTGAGCGCGCTGAGGCGATGCGACCCGCGGCACCTCCTCTGTCGGCCGCCGGTCTTGAGCTGCTATAGCTCTTGGCGCTCCCGGGTCGCGGTGGACATGAGGCATCATCTCCCCTTCTTCTGTTGCTGCTGCTGACAGTAGAACGGGCAGCACTTGGTGATGAGATGTTTACTGCGTATGCCGCTGCGAGCGCGAAAGCTGCGCGTTCTCTTTGCCCTCGCTCCTCCTGCGGCCGCCGCGCTTCTCGCGCTCCCTGCGCTGCTACGCGTTGCATCGGTGTGTGTACAGCAGAGGAGCTGATGGTGATGACAACATCCGCCGTAGAGCTCGTCGATTCCTTCTTAGGGTGGTGTTTGGGATTCAAAAAGCAAAAAAATGCGGCGAAATTACGAAAATATTTGTTCTTGTGCTTGTGTACTCGTGTTCTTTTCATTTTTACTTGGAAATAGAGACCGATCAGGCGATCAGTAAAAGCAATTGAAAAATAAAATAAATAAGATATTTGACGGTTTCATTGCTCCGTGGAGGAGCGTTGGAGGAGCGGTGGATCCAACTCAGATTTTGGATCGCTTGTTGTGTGTGTGCAATGGATGTGTCCTCCAGCCTACTGTACTACTCGTAGCAGCAGCAGCAGCAGCCATGGCGTCCCGAGCGGTCATCAGTCGCGGGAGAGGGGGCAGTCCAAGCCGGTGAGTCCAGCTTGTTGTTGAACACCCGGTACGTACATACGATATCAGCCGTCTTTTGGATCAACAAAATAGAACGATCTAGCCAGCGGTCATCGACGCACCGTACGAGTGTAACACGGAGGATAAAACACTCCCTTCATGGGACGACTTTCAGGGCCGAGTTTTCCCAAAACAGGGGGAGGGGGGCACACACAGTAAAAATGGTGGCTTTGGAAATATAGAAATATCTCGCCGAGACATTGGCCGCGTCGCTAGGCGTTTTCGCTCTCTCTCTCTCTCTCCCCTCTCCCCCGTTGTCGAGAAACCATGCTTTGAAATTCGCGGGGTATATGATACCAATCGTGTTACCAGTGTACGGTACCAGGTACCTCCAGATATCCGATCGACCAAAACGAAAACAAGTACTAATAGTACGAGTATACCAGGAATGATACCTGGGTACGTATCATACCGGACTCTTACTCGTAAGGAGGACCGATGTGCGACACGTATTGATAGTAGAGTTGGATACCCTAATCGTAGTACGTGCTTCCTCACATTCTGTTGACCCTGTTATATACCGGCAGTTGATTCTATTCGGTATCCACTGCTGTAGCCGTGTGGTGCGTATACATTGCGAGCAAGCGGTTGAAAACCCCCATATCTGGTATACAAGCAGTACCTGGTATTAACAGTAGATGGTTGACTGGCTTTTGGTCGGCGGAGGCCGATATTGCTGTGTTTCGCTCAGAATAGTTTTTACATCTCTATTCCCCAGTAGCCTTTACGGCGTCACTGAATTGTGATCTACAGTAGTAGCATGAAGTACGGAAATTGTTGGTTCGGAATAAGATGAGGTACCGTGAAAAAAAAAAAAACTGTGGTTTCTAATGTAGTGTTTCGGGCAATTTTCCAATAATTCCTTCTCAAACACCGGAACCAAACGTGGGTCACGCCAAATTCCCCCATTTCTATACTTCATCCAGTTCAAATATAATAATTCATGAGTGCGGTAAATCTGGCTGGCGTTTCGTCCAGAATACTTCAGAGTAATACTTCAGACATCTCCATTTCCAGGAAAAAAATCTGGAACTCAACCATCATAAGTGTGTTCGTACAAAGATCGAAAAGTCGTCTCCTTGACCCTCTGGTATAATAGCGTCTAGGGGAGTCACCGACCTTTTCGAGGAACGCATGTAAAGCACCCGAGGCCGATACACCAGGCGGCTTGTTGCAAGTGTTGCTGCGAGTATGAGTTTCGACTATGTACAGTATTAATATTCTCAATATGTCGGAGTCACAAGCACTTGGTGTATTCATCAAAAAACAATCACGAACAGTAACACGTGCTTGCCCGCTTCTCAACCTCACAACATGACAAACACAGCGACCGACCCTCGTCTCCAACCCTCCATGAACATATATACCTCGTACGCATCTACAGATCGAGGATCGGCATTTCGCGCGCGGGGGGTTCACGGAGCAAGGCCAGCGTGTCTGCGTACAACAGCGGCCAGGCGGGGGCCGGCCTGGGAGGCGTTCGCGTCTTCTGCAACGGGGTCAACGTCACCCCGCAGAGCCTGCTCGATTCCTCGCCGGCGACAAAGTCGAAGTCGAAGGCGGGCGCGAGGAAACAGCCGTCCGGAGACGTGCCTACAACAGCAGCCACCCGCTCTTCGGCGTCGAGTAGAGGAGGAGGAGGGGTGGGACCGAGGAAGACACCTAGCTTCTCCTCTTCGGGGGAAGGCCAAGGCCAGCATGGTGCGGGAGGTGGTCACGGCGGCGGGGGTGGCGTTGGCGGTGTCAGTAAATCGTCTGGGCGACGGAAGAGGGAAGGGCCGGCGCTCGAGGAGGGCGGGCTGACCGAGGAGGATCTCAACGCTCCGATCACGGTCGGGTTGAGCGAGACGCCGACGATGATGCTGCTGGAGGTTCGGGGCTCGGCTGTCGCGATGGACCTTCGGGACTTCGGAAGGTGTTTGGTTTGCTCTGGTTGATATAGCGTGGTCACTCATGCGCCCCGCGATACGTACCTCATTGTCACCAGCCACACTACTATACACTGGGTGCATTGTTTTGTTCGTCTATAAACGAAAAAAAGACTGAGCTGCTCAGTCGCGCTGGCTTAAGTGGCTCAGAAACGGTTTAGCCTTCGTAAACGAACAGTTTCTGCCTATTGTAGCAGAACAAGTGGAAACATGGGCAGGTCAACTCCTCGTTGAAACCGCAGACACAGATAGATCGCGCCAGATTGATGTCACGTTATGTCTGTTTCACCAAACGTTATCTGGTACTGCTCACGCTCGACGCGTCGTGGGCTAGTCTTGGTGACGGTACGTTCGCTCCCTCCGAAATATTCTCTCCTCTTTTCCATAATAGGTACCTACAGGAGAAGCAGGACTACGAAAAACGGGTGCAGCAGAGGATAGGTAGCGACAGGTTTGCGTCGAGATACGCGCAGACGGTCAACTGGGCGCTTAAGACGAAAGAGGTGGGATACTAAGTGGATACCTGGTAGGTAAATAAATACTCCCCAAGAATATTGATATCAACGGTTATTCTTCATGCTGTTTTAAGACCAACCCGTTTAAAAACGACTAGAACTTGTTTGGAGACGGGCAACTTGGAATTTAAGAGCTTCCCTACAATCCAGTGCTTGTCTGAGGCGAAGAAGCAGCGCGGACGCTGGGTGTGTTGTGTGTTGATGTATAGAAAGAATATTTTAACGTTTAAGGACACGCACAGTGTATTTATACGCTACACCATCCTCTCGCTGCGCAGCGAAACCCCCCCGAACCCCGCAGAAGCTTTGATATATAATACACGGAAAAAACGGAACGAGCGCTCAATTATTGTATGCGTCTCTACTAATAGGAGTACGAATGGTGAAAGGGAAGCGTGGTCAGGTAAAATGACTAAGGCAAGCAACGAATGAGTACGCCCCGCCCCCCGTCCGCCTCAAAAGTAGCTCTTGGTAGGAACAGCTCACCCTTGATTCGACTCGCCGAACACCTCGCGGCGCTTCGCGCTTAGTGCAAGCAAATGTCTGCCTGGTGGGAGAACACCCGATGTGCTCCGTCCCGGCACTGTAGGGGTGCGAGGGTCTATGGTCATACGACTACGGCCATGCACGACTTGAGTACACTCCCCCTCCCGCCTACGCCCTCTCCTCGCCCCCTCGGATGCACTGAATGTGTCGCCCGACGATGCCCTCGACGCCCCCGTTGCCCCTCCCTTGGCCAGGTAACGGCAGCCGCAGCCGCGACCAAGGACGCCTCCTGCGCGGCTACCACGTGGGAGATCTTCGACGAGCAGTCCAAGGGAACGGACCAAGGCGTTGCCGACGACGGTGTGTACGGGGGGGCGGGCAGCAAGGCCGAAGTCGGGGGAGAGGAGACGGCGGTGCAGAGACAGGCCGGCGAGCTGGCAACGGTTACACTCGCCAGGTCAGATCGAAGGGCGTTTTTTATACGGGTTTTCTCCAGAGGAGTGTTTACGGCTTTGCTTGACCCGCTAGCTTCGACCAAAAGGGTCGATAGTTGCACACTACAGTAGCTCCTGATTACGTCGTCTCTTCGAGAAATTTCCCTAGGCGCTCGCGGTTAGAGGTAGGGTCAGCAAATCCCCTGGTTTCTCATCTAAGGTACGCCTCCCAAGTAATACAAATACGTTCCCAATACCTTCAATCAGGTAGTTACCGGCCTTTCATGGTCATTCAAGGCAATACCACAATTCAGGGTTAGGGATAGGCTTGAGTTTGGGTTCGGTCTAAGATCAAGCCTATTTCATCCAGTTCGTAGGAGCCGGGCCTAGGTCTATATTGCCCTCACGGATTCCGCCCACGAGGCGACTGGAGGGCCGGCCGGTCGGTCGGTCGTAGTTGCGTTGATGAAAACCGAATCATACTGTGCTTTCTTGCCTCCTCGGGTCAGTGCAATTTTTCGCTTTTGTTTTCTAAAAAGGTTTTCGGGCTCAATGTCGTCTCCTGAAAAACAAAAATATTACCCCCCACTCCCCTCCCTCGAAAAGGATGGGTAGTAAAAAAGCCACGAAACAAATAAGTACGCCCCCCCCCCCCCCTCCCCTCCCCCCCGCGCTCTATCGCTTTGGTGCGTGCTCTGCTCTCTGGTTTTGAATGGCGCGCGTCGACGGATTTTTGATCGTGCAGTGCTAGTAGTGGTCTATTTGGCTGCTGTAGGCGCGCAGTGGTATCCGACTCTCAAAAGTTCATAGACTTCAAAACAATATACCCGGTTGTAGCACGTACATGGGCACCGCGGTTCTTTCCCAGCGCAAGGAGTGAGTGGCGCCATTGTTTCTTTGAAGTTTGCAAAAAAAACGCCTCCGACGGTGATGGGGGCCTTAAGCTGACCCGTGCTACGGCAGGTATTAAGATTGATTGCACTCTTGAACAAAAAAAAACATTTTTCACTGATGGAGCTCCTCAAACTTCTCAAACTGAGGAGCTATATATATATATACATCCAACATCGCTGGATCGGATGTACGTACCAGGTACCACCATGTGTTTTTTTTTTTCGAACAATGTTCGTTAGTTACCTATAAAGCACGTGAGATTGATCGTGTACCGGGTTTAGCCTCAATCCACTCTGTCCCAGAATTTAAGAACATTTTTTACGTCAACACTTAGCCCAAGCGTTGTTTACATTTAGGTATAGAGTGGCGTACTTTGTTGGAGCTCCTCACGTCAGGAAAATAGGCCCATGTTGTTTAGGGTGCTATATACTCCCTATCGCACGACAGGTCGGCGCATTTTTCACAGCGTGCCAACCTTGTTAAGCGGACGATGACACACTCCCTCGTAGAGGGCGGTAACCTCGTTCAGTCTCTTGTTTAGTGTACGTAGACGTCAGCCGAAATCAAGATCTCCCCCTCAAAACTTCTGTATAGACGACAATGCCGTTTTCTTACGCCCACCACCGACATCATCACCACCAACAACAACAACACTCAACACCACCACCACCACCACCCCAACACCCCACACCACCAACACCACCACCAACCACTACTGTTCGCTTTGTTCGTCCGCCATCACGACACGACACAACACCTCTGCCACCATTGAGAGCAGCGACGGCTGCCTCCTCGAGACGGCAAGCACCGTCGCGCCTCCCCCGCTATCAGCCGACGCTACCACCGACAATAATAACGGAAGGGGAAGCGGAGGAGGCCATAGCGGCGGCAACAGCGGTGGTGGCGGCGGCGGCGGCGGCAACGGCGCTAGCACGAACGCGGTAAACCAGAACATCAGCCGAACACGAGGCGTCGTCAACGGTAATGCCGGCGTCGCCGGAGGAGGGGCGGGCGGTGGGGGGGGGGCGGCAGCGGGACAGGTGTAGCCGGGCGTAAAACGACCAACACCAACCGGAGGGGCTCCCAGTCGAGCGCAGGCACCGTCGGTACGGCGGGCGGTGGCGGCGGCGCCGCAACCATGATGGGCATGGAGGGAGGGGAATGGGCGGAGGAGGAAGCCGATTCGCCGATGGATGCCAGGTTTGTTGGGTGGCCGATGTGCTTTGTGTTCAAGCACGGGGGATGTGAGGCTTAGCCGAATGAACTTTGTAACACGCGGTTGTTCATTGTATTGTAGGGGCAGGTGGGAAGGGGGGGGAGGGAGGGAGGGGAGAGAAGAGGGGAGTGTATGGTATGGTTACAATTTTGTTTTAGCGTGTGCTACCGGGAGTATTGTCTCCTGGTGTACCAACATACCCCAAAACTTTGAGCGCGAACTCCACAAACCCACGCCCTATTTTGCTGATTCTAAGTTGGTGTAGTTTTGTTAGCCCCTGCACTGTTGCCGCCGCTGTTGGTTGCGCCGCTGTTTGCGGCTGACTTGCCGCCCGCAGGGGGGTCGCGGAAGTGCTGGCGGCGCAGCAGGCGGAGAAGATCATGGTTTCCAAAGAGCTGCTCGACTCCCTCGAGCTGGTGAGACACATTTTTTTTTCTTCGACTCTTTCCCCCCTTCTCCCCGTGCGCTCGCGGGGTGGTGTGCGTGCGAAAAAGTTATGTCAGCGCCTTTTTCAAGTTCGCGCACAAAAATCATTTTATAATAAACACGTAGCTCAAGAGCAATGGGGGTGCCTACATTTTTTTTCAACTTTTCCCTGTAAAACATGCCTATATTTTACCTTTCACGTTTTACCGTTACATCTACCGGACTACTCGCATTGGTTTATCCTCGTGACAACGAGGAAAGGCCCGACCGGTTTAATTCGAATCTTGCCGACGGGATTCTTCTTTTGCCAAAACTGACTACCAGATAGCTCGTATTAATAGCAGCGTGTGCATGGACGATTCGACGCGAGTCGACGAGGGGAGAAAGTGCTGCACCCTTCTCGCGATACAACTGAAGGCGCGTACAGCAGTAGCAGGAGGGAGGGGTAGGGGGTGGGGGGGCGCTTCGATGTGACCCCAGATCAGAGTTACGACTGGGGGAGGGAGCTGGAGAAAAGCAGCGCAGCAGAAGATATATTAGACAGTAAAAAATAGAACAATTAAATAAATGAGCACATTGACAGTTACCTGTATTCACTTGACATTCGCTTTACGTTTACATGTACACTCACCCCACAGTAGGAGTTGCAACTATTCGGCTTGACGTTTTCTAGCCGGTTGAGCTCTTCGAGTGAGCAACTATTAGTATACCGGTTAGTGTGACACTCTTGGGAAAACGATTATTGTACGAAGAGCTAGAGTACAGACCTGTTGGCCGCGGTTGCGCGAGCAAACGTTCTCCGAAGGCATGCTGCGGATGAGATATTGTTGAGCTCCTCACGCAAAGAGCTCAGAAAATAAGGCGACATCCTTACGTACCGTGTCCATTTCTATTTCCACCTCCATTACCATTCCTATTTCCGTTTCTATTTCCATTTCCATTTCCATTTCCGTTTCCATTTCCGTTTCCGTTTCCATTTCCGTTTCCATTTCCGCTTCCATCGCCGCCATTTAACATACTAACAACGTCAATTCACATCCCCTGCAGCTTACACATGGCTGTCCACCATCCCCCCCCCCCCCCCGACCTTTCCTCTGCGCCATCTTCGGGTGATAACCGACGGGAACGTGCGCACACAGGTGGAAAGAAGCCTGTTCCAGAACTTCCTTCACAGCAAACAGCTCGAGTACCGCAACTATCCCCCAGTTGAAATCCCTTCTCCGTATAGCTTGCTCGGGGCTGCCGGGCGACCGGCGCCGGCGTTGGCACCAGCTCGGTCGGGAGCGGCAGTGGTGTTGGTGGTGTTGGTGGTGTTGGTGTTGGTGGTGTTGGTGGTGGTGGGGGCGGTGGCGGTGGTGGTAGTGGCGGTGGGTCGGAGAACCGACGGTCCGATGCGTGGGAGAACGTCTCAACCAGCACCAAGGTTGGTGGAGGAAACAAGTCCGCTTTCATGTTTGTTTTAGTTTGAAAACACTGCGGACACGCACACATACAGCAGCAGTATGTACGACTCGAGCTCGCACCTACCGCTGTTTTTTTTTTGCCAACTGGGCTGTTGATCGATGGGCCGAATGACCGACTGATTGATTTATCGATCGAAGGTTGATTTATAAACCGAATGATCGACCGGTCGATCAACCGAATAAGCGACCGATCGATAGACCTAATGACCGATATATCAACCGAGCGACCGATTGATCGACAGAATGACACGACGATCAATTCGCCGAATGACTGATCCATCAACCGAATGATCGATCGATCGACCGAATGACGAAACGATCGACCGATCGACCAATCGACCAAATGACGGACCGACCGACCGAACGACCGACCGGGCGATCAACCAATCGACAGGCAGTGCGAAATAGGCTGTTTTTCTCCTTTGTTGCCGTTGCCACAGCTGTCGCGGGCAAATGAAGCCAACTATCTAATTTTGATGTACACTCCCGTGGGAATACCTCGAAGCCACCCGCTCCCCCGCCCCCCCCCCCCCATACCCTTCCTTTCGGTATTTGACATTTCCTCCCTATGGAGTTGGTGTTTACATGCTCCATCGACGTCCGCATTTTTAGCAGACCCGCCTCAGACTCTTGTAGCGGTCGGAAACCACGCGTGATCGCTACTTCTGTATGACTACAAAAAAATCGGCCGTTTTAAATCGTACGTCCACCAACAAACACTTTTTTCTTTTTTCTTTTAATCCTCCGGCGGATTGATAAAAATAAACATTCCTCCCTCCCTCCCTCCCTTCCTCCTTCCTTCCCCTCCCTCCCTCCCTCCCTCCGTCCCTCTCTCCGTCCCTCCCTCCCTCCCCCTCCCTCCCTCCCTCCCTCCCTTTCCTCCCTCTCCCCCTAACTTCCCCTCCCTCCTCCGTTACGAACACCCACGATTCTTCTTCCGTCCGTTTCCCCCCCCCTGTACATCCTACTTCCCCATATTTCCGCCCCAAAACCATCCATCCCTACATACCCCTCCTTCATCTATTTTTCAGCAAGAAGGAGGAGGGTCGAAGAACGCCTCTTTGGAGTTGCTGTGGACCCACCGCAACCCTTTCGCGGGAAGCCCTACCGACCCCTCCTCCCCTCCAACCACCGCCAACTCTAACGCCAGCGCTAACCACCCTAACGGTGGTGGCGGCGCACATCCAACATCAGCTCCGGCAGGGGGTGGGGGCAAGTCCCAAGCCGCGAGCCGTGCTCCCCGTAGCGGCGGAATTGAAACTGGTGGGATAGGCGTTGTCGGCGGGGGGGGTGGGGCCGGTGGAGTCGGAGGAGGAGGAGGTGGTGGTGCGGCGGGGGTGGGAGCGGCAGCAGCAGTGGCGGCGGCGGCAGCTGAGCAATCGCATCGAGAGCGCACGGTAACCGCTCTGTGCTTTCACCAGTACAACGGGGATGTCCTGGCGGTGGGGTACGGGGCGTTCTTTTTCACGCCGAGGGCTCACCAGGGCGGCGCGGTGCTGTTTTGGTCGGTGAGTTTGTCATCATGTGGAAGTGTTATGGACGATTATTACCCTGGGCTTGGGTACTCAAATGATGCTGCACGCCGATCGCGCAGTGTGTATGTACTACAGCACCTTCACAGAGGACTACATATATGTAAGTTCTCCGTACCTGTAGTATAGACATACAAGGGCTTCGCATTGGTGCCGACATTTGCCAGCGCCTATGGTTCGATTTATCCGATTCCACGCAGACATATGTGTATGAATGCGTCCCGCAACCGAACTATATTCAAGAAAAGTGTGATGTACTTCGTATGTACACGTGATGGCGGGCTTGTTCCTTGCGTGTCTGATCGGTTAAAACGTCGCTGCTGCTTCATGCGGCCGAACGAGAGATACACTCAAGTATGTATATATACATGCGAATGCGGAGGTAAGAGCGACAATAATATCACGAAGCTTGCAAAACAAAACGATGAGTACATGTCTGTCAACCGATCGATCGCGAGAACTCACTCACCACTCACTACACATCCGACATAATTTTTGTGGCTTCTCTAAAATTATGCTACAGTAGTAGAAAAACGCTGCCTGCCCGTTACGTTGTCTTTCACATTGACACCGGTCCGGTGTCTGATGTTGTGCGTGTGTCGAGGTCAGGTTCGCAACCCCGAGCACCCGGAGCGCACCATCCGCACCCATAGCAGCGTCACCAGCCTCGACTTCGCGGAGAGACACCCCACTCTGCTCGCCGTGGGCATGTACGACGGAACGACGGCCATCTACGACACGGCGAGGGAGGGAGAGGTCAGTACAAGGAGGTGGTTGCGCTGATAGGGTGTGTACCAATAGGAACCTTACACAACCTCAGACAGATCGTCGATTTTCTACTTCATGCTCTGCTGCATGCCCTTCAGGGCAGATATATCACTGATCTGTGTGTAATTATTGGTAGCTCACGTTGCCTGGCGGGAGCCGTATTGTACCTGCACAATCTTTTTGGGGCATGCTTCTATTGCTTGGGCACCTTACAAGCAGCAAAACAATCGTGTGTCCCCCACCACGCCTAAAAGCACCAAAGCATAGCGCACGCAACCCGCGGTATATAGGTAGAGTACGTGTCAGGTCTCGTTCTAACCTACCGCCCGCCTGCCCGCAAAGCGTTTTTCGAGCGAATGCGGAGAGTTTATCATTTTCACGGCGCCAAAAAAAGAAACGACCGACCGTCCGTCCGACCGACCGACCGACCGACCGCCCGACCGGGATATACTAACGCACACAAGTTTGACAGCACAGCAGTCGCAAATATCTTGCTGCGCGAGCTGCTATATAACAGTATACCGACAGCTTTTATACACATAACGTGTTTTATTTACGCCCTTCCCGTGACTGCCCGCTGTGGTTTTTGTTGTTGTTTCGCCTTCAGCACTTCTCGGTCGCCGTGGCTGAGAGCAGCACTTCCCCCGGCAAGCACACCGACCCCGTATGGCAGGTGACAAAAGTGGAAGGACGCAAAAACGTAAATGTGGGCCACGAGTTCAGGCTGGGAGGAGGGGTGGGGGGGGTGGGTGGGAGGGTTAGGTGGGGGGGGGGGGAAGAGGGGGAGGGGACAGGGGGTGGGTGGGGGTGAGGTGGGGGGTGGGGCGCGGGTGGCGGCGGGGGGTTTGGCGGGGCGGAGGGGGCACCGGGAGGTTGCTAGTGAATTGTACCGTCGCTGCTCAAGTATCGACCGTTTGTTCCGGCTAGCAAATCTCCTACGAGAGTGTACAAATGGCTATTGACAACACGAAGGACCTTAGAACACACAAAATTATCCGAGAACAAAGAAAAAAAGCAACACCCCCCCCCCCGACCCTAACCTCCATAAATGCGCGCCTTCACCAACTGTGCGGGTGCGTGCCATCTATGGATAGCTTTGTTGTATCAAAAACGAGATGCGATTTTATTCTTTTTGTGGTTCGCAAATCCAACTGACTAGGCGATAAACGGGAAAAAACGTTCGGCAGGTGTGCTGGATGTCTGTCGAAGCAATATATGTACACATTTATAGACGTGACTACTGCGGGGGACCCTAGTGAACAGGACCAAATATTGTTAGTAAAAATATGTAAATGTATAGGTTTTTGTGTGTACCATAGATGCTATTTACTATGGCCCCCCGTAATAATACGGTCAGGGGAGCGCTTCGTCGACACCAAAAATAGTGGGTCCAACCCCGTTAGCGCCGCACTTTGTTTTTTCAGTCTAATTTCAAGTGATTTGGCCTTGAAGACAGAAATGCAGCCCTACAGGTGTTATCCTCCAATCCACCCTTGAACATACACACATACCAGGTACGTACGAAGTACATTCGTACATTTTTTTTTTTTTGTCGTGCACGAAACCTCAAATGTCGATCGCCTCATCCAGCATCAGACACCCATATTGTTCAGAAACAATAGAGCTGCTCCAGGCTGGAGTTCTTATTTGAGAATGTGGGTTGTGCCTTCTACACCAACGTAGGTGTAGGCGACCCCAGAATTTCTTATTAACCTGGAAAAATCCTGGCCTGCCTTTCTTATTCCTCGATTTCTTCGTAGGGGGTCCTGCACTGTACCAGGTGTATTTATGCCGTACACCTTCCCAGAAAAGAGAAGATGACTAAAGGAGTGCATATGGGTGGACGAACTGAATCACTCCATGACTTGAGTTAGCTGTGAATTTTGTTTCTGGAGAGTGACTCATGACATGGTATTATTACGGAGGACCGATAGTAAATAGGACCTAAGGTATACACAAAAACCTATCTATTTACCTATTTTTCTATTGATATTTGGTCCTATTTACTATGGTCCCCCCCGTAATAGTAGCGCTCGCTCTTTCTTTTTACAAAAACTGTGGCATAAATGCGATACATCCCGGCGCCAGGTGAAGTGGGTTAACAAGGGGGCGGAGCGAGGCGAGACCCTTGTATCGATCAGCACCGACGGGCGTGTGGTGGAGTGGTCCATGAAGAAGGGCCTCAGCTTCAGTCCGCTCATGGTCCTCAAGCGGATAGGTGAGCTGGATGATTGCCTGCGATATATATAAAACACACACACATATATATATATATATAGCCCGCAAGATAAATCGCGGCATACGCGGCACGGTGTTGCGATGGGGACAGAAAATCCAAAAGCATATCTCCAAACGTCCAAGCTGTTTTAACTCGTCCGAGGTGCTCGGGGTAATATTAGGTATTACGGGGGACTATAGTAAATAGGACCTGCGGTACACACCAAAACCTATATATTTACCTATTTTTAATAAAAATAGTTGGTCCGATTTACTATGGTCCCCCGTAATACCAGGGTCACATTGCTTAGCTAACCCTGATGTTACCAGCGACTGAGATTGCGGCAGGCCTCGTACCAAGCACGCAAGCGAAGCGCGCTCTTTGTTCCTACTTTTTCGTGGCTCTGCGAGGCTCACGAGTCCAGACGTGGTTAGGACGTGCGGCTTTTCGTGCAAAGTGCCTTTGGGTCCTGACGAGGCTTTTTGCGGTCTAACTCACTGCCGGGGGGCGGATGCGCCGTTTTCCCCGCGACATCTCGACCAGCCCGACCCCCCTGAGAGACGTATATAACGACAACAACAGCACCAACAAAAACAAAAAAACACGCGCCAACAAAAACAAAAAAACACGCCGAGATGCTGTTAAGCCAAGTGAGGCCACGCTAAACCGAGCCCGGTGAAGAATCTGTGAAGCCACCTTACCCCGCCCCCAGCCCAACCCAACCCAACCCAACCCAGCCCAACCCAATTCAATCCAACCCAACCCAACCCAACCCAATCCAATCCAATCCAGCCCAACCCAACTCAGCCCAACCCAACTCAACCCAACCCAACCCAACCAACCCAACCCAACCCAACCAACCAAAACAAAACAAACCAAGCCAACTCAACCCCAACTTTGTATTTAATTTATTTGGTTTCGCTTCGACCAAAGGCAACACGGAAGGCGGCGTGATCTCTCGACAAGCCAGCGGGCTGTCGTTCGACTTCCCCCCCGGGGACGGAGCCACGTACTTCGCCGGCACCGAGGACGGCCTGATCCACAAGTGCTCCGTGAGCTACAACGAGCAGTATCTCGAGACCTACCACGGGCACACGGGCCCCGTGTACCGCATCCGGTGCTCCCCCTTCTGCGACCGCCTCTTCCTTTCGTGCAGGTACAGCAGAGGGTCCCTCTACAAATGCCGGTTTAACGTCGCCGCCGCCGCCCGATACGATGCCGCTGAAATCGCTCAGCACGTGTGATATCATGGTGTTTTTTACGCGTGTGGCAGTGTGCCTGATATTGCCGATGCCCGCTTGTGTATAACGGTGGTGTTTTTATTGGACTTGGCACAAGCCAGAACCATGGAGGGAACGCCACTACTGACAATAACGTAATACCACGAATGAGACATGCTGCGGCGTTAGGCGTTGGAGGTTGCACTGTTTTTTTTTTTTTCCGAAAACGTCACCGGGACTGGTGGGACTTCTCCGCCGAGAAACCCGCCACTCTGACCGGGAATGCAAGCGCCGTTTCGACTCTCTCTGATATGAACATCAAACGGTGCTCACATTATCGGTTGGAGTGGTGCCCGATAAAGCACGCCTTATCGTTCGCTTTTTTACGTGTATACCGTGAAGTAGATGGCGTTGGGTTCTCACAGCGGTGCCGCGATCGTGTTTTTTTTTTTTTCTTCGAGCGCTCGACTTTGTTTCCATCCAGAGCAGGAAAGCTTGGCGAGACACCGAACAAAGGTTTCGTTCCCGGAAATAAAACGTCTCCGGCCGAGAGCCTTCCTGAAACGCAATGTTCGATTTATACTTTTAGCGCCTCTACCGTCCTTGTGGTCGAGGGGGGAAAAACGAGCCCTGGAAAAACACGAAAGACGATCGCACCCCTTCCTGTGCGAGCTCCAAAGCTCTTTACGGCGATGATGATGATGATGATGACGATGACGATGACGATGATGATGACGATGATGATGACGATGATGATGATGATGATGATGATGATGATGATGACGATGATGATGACGATGATGATGATGATGATGATGATGATGATGATGATGATGATGATGATGATGATGACGATGATGATGATGGTGTTCTCACATTAACTCACTTTCCTGAAATCCTGCCTGTGGTCACAAAAACAGGCTGTAAACAAAAATGCACCTCGATGGGAGAAAACAGAAAAGTACGACATAGTGCGCAACGGCGGTATCATCCCAGTCCGTGTGGGAAACGGTACTAACGAGCCGTGGTGTACCATCCCGTACCACTTGCAACCCAAACGCCAGAAACACATCCATGGTATTGTTTGTACACTCGAAAAAGAACAAAAAAGAAAAGGAAAAGGAAAAAGGAAAGCACGAATAGAGAGAGAAAAAATATATGACGATGCATATTATGTACGTATGTGTAGAATAGTGTCGGTTGAACATCTGCTACTCTGGACCGTAGATGCAAAGAACGCTTGGTCTTCATATTAACGTCTAAATGGTTCTTATATTTCCGTCCAGAGTTGCAGTAATCAAGAGACGGTGTCTGTATCGGGGTCATGTCGTAGCTGAAAAAAACCCGATTAAGCACCAAGGATTTGTTTTTGGGGTTTTTCAAGTGGTGGGGCCTCATGAAGAAAACATTAGGTGCTGCAGCAAGTGACCTTACCGTAGCATGCCTCCTTATACAGAAACCACAGCAGTACGAGCAGAAGTCGTAAGGATGACCCTGGGCTGGGTAGTCGGTCGATCTTTCACCCCTCTAGCTCAGTAGGTACTATAACACCCTCACGTTTGGCGTCGTCGGCAGGACACGGGTTCGAATCCCACATCGAACGTTTCTTTTGTAGAAACGCGTGCGCGTGCGTTCCCCAAAGTATGTATATCTCCCTGGTTTCCCCAGGTATTGAAAAGATGCGGGTAGGTCAGTGAGCGTACGGCCGTATACGGTGCCGAAGCCCCCCAAAGATCCCGCCGTTCAGAGGGGGGGAGAGTGCTATACGGATTGTTGCCCCGGGCTGGGTGATCGATCGGTGTTTTTTTTTACCAGTAGGTAACACGCTCACATACAACAGCGATATAACAGCGTAAAGAAGACGCCCTCGAGTATGATACTATGATATTACGTGATGTTCCGGCATATATATACACTTACTTCACTCTTAATTTTTAATTTTCTTCGACGTTGTTTTTCGGTGTCCAAATTCGAAGCTAGGTTAAACTTTATTCGATCCCTGGCAAGGGATAAGGAAGCGGGGGAGAGGGGGGGGGGGCGTACTCACTATAAGAATAGAGTATGTTGGGTATTAAATGGTGCATGGTATAGAAACTGGTACGTGTAGGTTCGAACTATGTTTTGTCATAAAATCGCCTTCCCCCCTCCCCCGCTATGTCTCACGGGATGAGCGCAACTTAATCGAGAATACAGAATCGCTAATGGACAGTCTGCAATCGACAATGTCGAAAATCGAACTCCGACGTTCAAAAAGGGGTTACGACTATTTCGAAACACGCCGCAAACGAAAGGAGAGAGGTATAAAACGCGCGCCGTTCGAAAAATGCGCTCTTGCCCTTGAAAAAAACAGAACGCCTCTTAGCAAAACCAATCGGACAGAGCAGCACCGCACACCTCCCTCTCAACGACACAAATGACCTCCCCTCTTCCCCCCCCCCCTGCCCCCCCCTGCCTCCCCCCCCCGGGCCCTCCACACCCCTCCCCTCCACACCCCTTCCCTCCGCCCCCCCCCTTCGCCCCTCCTTCCACGCCCTCCCCCCCCCCCCCCCCCCCCCCCCCCCCCCGGCCGAAAATATTCCCCCCACTCAACAAACCCATCAATGTGCAGTGCCGACTGGACGGTAAGGCTGTGGGAAGAGCGACAGACGGCCCCGCTGCACACCCTTCGCTCCGTCGACCTCTGGGACGTGGTCAACGACGTGGCGTGGTCTCCCACTTGCTCCACCGTGTTCGCGTCCGTGGCCGGGGACGGGAGGGTCCAGCTGTGGGACCTGGCGCACTCCACCCTGGATCCGATTGCGTCCACCGACCCGAACGTATCACGACGAGCAGGGTGAGCCATTTATCTATCTATCTATCTATGTGTTGCTGCTGCTCTTGGGGGTGTTTTTGGGATGCCCCAGCGCGTGTGCCCAGCTAGCTTGTGGGTTTGGGGTTGGGGTGAGGATGGGGTGGGGTGAGATAGGGTGGGGGTGGGCTGGGGTAGTGTGTGGGTTGGGGTGGGGTAGGGTAGGGTGGGGGTGGGGGTGGGTTGGGGTGTGGTGTGGTGGGAGGGGGGGTTGGGGCGTGGGAGGGTAAGGTGAGATGGGGTGGGGTGGGGTGGGGTGGGGTGGGGTGGGGCAGGGCGAGGGCGGGGTGGGGTGGGATGGGGCGGGGCGAGATGGGGCGGGGCGAGATGGGGCAGGGTGGGTGGGATGGGGGGGGTGGGGCTATGCTGAGCGATACATTAGGTTGCACCGATGAGCGCGAGGTATACATAGCGTCGACGACCATCGATGGTGGCAGGGTAGCCCAGGATGGCAACTGCTGTACGCGGCGGGGTGAAGGTCTACTTCAACTCGTATTTCCTTTGGCCGCGCGGTGTCATACTTTGGCAACGGTGTATGGCTTGTTCTCAAACCTCGACACTTTGCGGGAGAAACTGTACTTTGCTCTCGACTAGATCAGCCTGTCGTGTATTCCTATTTGGTGCCCGCTCCCCCCCTCCTCTTGTTGAGCTCGAGCTGCTGCCGCCCCTCCGGCTGCTTTCTCTTGGTGCCACGCTGGCAACCACCACGATCGACCTTTCCACAAATATGGACCCCACCTGGAATAATCATCACTGTTTTCCCACCCCCCCCCCCGTTCCTTGTCACTAAAAACCCTCTTCAGAGTGGTCGCTTCTTAACGACCTGGTCAAGTGACTAAGCAGGCAAAAAATAAGTACACCCCCCGCCTCCCCTCCCGCTTCCCCCCCCGTCCCCCCGTCGGTTGCTCGTCTGCACACACAGAAAATCAATCCACGCGCTCAATCATATTTTTGGCAACCCTCTCCCCCATGAAATACCGCTGTGTATGATAATGGACTTAAAACTGACACACGACACATATTTTTGTAAGTGGGAGTGGGGTGAGCTCTTTAAGCTGAATTAATACACACCCGCTGGACGAGTGCTAAACAGATCTCCGCGTTAACTGCCCTCACGCACTTTGTCTCGAAAGGTACGCGTGGTGAAAGGTCAAGTGAGTAAGGCAGGCAACAAATAAGTACACTCCCTTCTCCTTTCCCTCACCCAACCCAACCCAACCAACCCAACCAACTCAACCCAACCCAACCCAACTCAACCAACCCAACCCCCAACTCAACCAACCCAACCAACCCAACCAACCCAATCAACCCAACCCAACCAATCAACCGACCCAACCCTACCCTACCCCACCCTACTCTATCCAACCCAACCCAACCAACCGACACAACCCAACCCAACCCAACTCTAACCAACATGTAAAAAAGGAGCGCAAACGCCTCCGAATCCGTAGATATAAACGGCAACGGCAGCTCCGTCGACGGCACGGCAACCACGACTCGAGGGCACTCCCCGCGACCAAGGGATCACGTCGATTTAGGGAGGTCCGAGCTGGGCGGCATTTCTCCGCGTAGTCCAACGTCAAGATCTCAGGGCATGCCCGGAGGTGGAGGTGGAGGTGGGGGTGGGGGGTGGAGGGGGTGGAAGGGCTCAGGCGGGCGCTCGATCACGAGGGGTACAGTTGACGGCGGTCACGTTTGCCGCGAACGCACCCGTCATGGCCGTAGGTGAGCGTTTTTTTCCAACACATTGTTTTGGGGGGGTGCTTCCGACAGGCACTGTACATACTGGTAAAATACAGAAACGAATCTACTGTAAAGCTGTGTAAAGGGGTTGGCGAGGAGAAAAGATTGCACAGGCGCTTCGAGACTATTAATAGCAGAGGGCGTAGGCTGCCGCCCCCAGAGCGCACTACGAGACGCCCCCCTTCTACTGGTGGACGAACCCTCCCCCCCGCTCCCCCTCTACTGGACACGACGTCGAGGGTCATATGATACCATACCAGACCGCAACACCACATTTGTTCGCTATCCGACACTCCGTGCGGCAAGTATACACCCCAATTCAACGCCATCCATCCATCCATCGAATACTTCGAGAAGGCGCTCGCCAAACCGAAAACTGTCACGACGGCGCCGGTTCAACCTTAGGCACGTTGGCCATTTCGCGACTCACAGTCTACACATAAAGCGACCGAAAGAAAGAAAAAAAATGTTCGATTTTGTCGGCGTCCAGTGCGGGTGAGCGTGCGGCAGAGCGAGCAGCATCATCGTGCGATGTACTCATGTTGTATGAATAACACCTTTCGTGTGGTCGGGGGAGGGGTGTGCACCCTCCCGTGCCGGTTCACTGCCTGTGCGGGCGGTGAAATTCCTAGAATGCGTCCACACCCCTCCTGTACCTTTACCTTGTCGTCGGATTGAAAGAGAGAGGGCACCACCAACGAAACACCAACACCCCTTCCTTTTTTCGCTGTTTCGCGTTCGGTTCGGTTCGGTTCGGTTCGGTTCGGTTCGGTTCGGTCGTTAATTCGAAGGGGACTCCCGAGGCTGCGTGGACGTGTACAAGATCGTTGGCGTCGACCTCACACCGGACGCTACCCGTGAGGAACAGGTGGAGCGCCTCCGCAAATCTGTCACCCCAGCCGACGCGGAAGGCGGACAATAGCCCAACATGTACCGGCTGGCATGAAAGGCGGACAATAGCTCAATATGTACAGGCCGACGTGGAAAGCGAACAATAGCCCAACATGTACCAGCTGGTGTGGAAGGGCACTAGCCCAACATGTACCGGCCGAGATGAAAGGAGGACAATAGCCCAACATGTACCGGCACGCCGGCACACGCAGACCAACACCTCCGATCGAATTCCGGTACCACGACCGACTTTGTTAGCAAAAAAGAGGCGCGGGGAGGAGGGGAGGAGGAGGAGGAGGAGGAGGAGGAGGAGGAGGAGAGGAGGAGGAGGAGGAGGGGGAGGAGGAGGGGGAGAGGGAGTTACAGGAGTAGGCGTCACGCAAAAATATTGCCTGTTTGAAAATGGAAACGACGGCGCCCGCCTCGACGCACCGACCACTTTTCGCAACCACCCTCACAGAAAACACGGCCACGGCCGCGGCATTTCACGGAGAGAAATGGCGGCTGCCGTTCAACGTCGACCACTTTTCACCACATAAATGATGACCGCGCCGAAACATCAGCCTCTCTGAGCAATGTCTGTCATTGCTTCCCGTGTGCCCTCCGTTTTCCTCTCTGCTGCTGCGGGGGGGGGGGTTGCTGCCGGATATTCCTCTTGGACGAGGAAACTTGCCCTCCGCATAAGCATGAGCATGGCCCCCGCCTTAGGATTCCAGGATTTCCCTTCCTTTCCTCCCCCCTTTTCTTCTCTTGGTATATATCTTGAAATCGAACCACGGAAATCTCGTACCTGGTACCTGGTACGCACGTACGAGTAAGAAGCATGTACGGAAGTGTTTTGAGGAGAGGAGAGAGCTGGGGTCAGGTATTTGTTCAGACAACTGCTATTTGCTGTCCGTGACATCTGTCATTTCCCACCACACGGAAAGGGCGGCTGCCACGAGTGACATCGGCAAGTTTTAACCACATAAATGATGACCGCGGCAACATCGGCCTCTTGTTCATCACGAAAATTCGTAATGGTACTTGGTACGCACGTACCACTCTCTGGGTGGAAGTGTAAGAACCGTTGGAATATAAATATGAAGTTCAAACGGTCCTTACTTTTCCGCTCGGAGTGGTATGAAGTAAAATAAACATGAACCGTGGGCACTCAATATATACGAAGTAGGTATATTCAACGGTGGGGGTGGGTGGGTGTGGGGGGGGAATTACTGAACTATTGTCTTGAAATTACTGTAGTATGAATAACACTTTTTTTTTTCCTTTTCAAGGAGACAATATATAGAAGCAAGAGAAGAGAGGAGAAATTTGGTTCTTCAAGGTGTGTATTTTGTCGGAAAAAATGGCGCCTGCCGCGACATCGGACACATTTCTTCACCACACGGAAAATGACGGCCACACCCGCCGGTGACGTCTCCTCACTACCACATGGACAATGGTGGCTGGCTGCCGCGACACCGGTCACTCTCCACTATACACCGAAACGACGACCCCTCGCCGCGACATCCGTCTCTCTCTATCGCCACACAGAAAAGGCGACTGCCGCGATATCGGTCGCTTTTCATGACGAGATGTGAAGGGCGCCACGACATCGGTGTATTTTTTTCGCTGCACGTAAATGCTGGTTGACGCGACATCGGTCACTTTTCGCCACAGAAATGACGGTCGCTCGCCGCGACACCGGTTGTCTTTTTGTAGCCACACACGGAAATGGTGGCCGCCGTGACGTCGGCCACTTTTCACCACGGAAGTAAATGGCCGCTCGTCGCGATACCGTTTTTTTTTTCACCACACACGGAAATGGTGGCTGCTGCGACATCGATCTCTCTTTTCTTCATCAGGGAACTAGCGACTGCCGGCGACGTTGCCACGTTTGATTCGGGGCGGAGGTTACACCCTGACGGTGCCGCATATACAGTAGCGTTGCGAATACAGGCGGATGTACATGTTGATGGCCTGGCTTGACCCTCTAGGCCGTGGCTCAGGCAAGCTGTGTACTCGACGGGCATAGCTTTCGGGAGAGGAGGGGAGTGAGTGTGGGGTGAAAAAAGTGTAAACAGCTGCTGTATTGCTGCTGTTTTATACCGATACATGGAACCGCCTACGATTGTACAATAAAACTAAAGTCCACGCTTACCTCCACTCAGAAGGTCGTAGTGATAGTGTAGTCTGCACACACGCCGCGACATCGATCGCGGCCACCCTTGTTTTTTCAATATTGCTCCCGCTGTATACTTACTCTATGCTATGGATTCCTCTGCTGTAGATTTAGGCGTCGATGCGGGCGGCAAACGCGCAGCCGAAAACGCCTGGACCGCGTGGAAAACTCGCAAAGTTCAATAGTCCCCCCACAGCCAGTCTACAAGGATGGCGTTTTCATGTGATATGATTTTGTCGTCAGTCACACTGTTTCTTCCTCGTCAGTCATTTTGCGTTTATTTTTTAATATATTTGTGTCCGTGTATTCTACACAGACCACGCTACTACAGTAGACCGAAACGTTCAACCGAATCCATCAACCGAATTTGTAGCCCGCTCAATCCGAAGGGTAACCACAGGCGAAACAACGAGCGAGGAGAAAAAAGACAAAATAGATAACAACGCTGACCAGACACAGGCCAAAACAACACACCCCCACCAAACAACCCAAACATCAAAACCCACCAACCACCAATAAAATCCACAGCAAGCAAGCAGAAGGAACAACACCATACTGCAAACCAACTAACCACGAAACAAAACTACAGCGAGGAAAGCGAAACACGTCATAAACCACGAAGCACAAAGGCCGAAACCAGGTGACGTCACGCTTCCCACGATTTCTTCTCGTGAAGGTAGACCAAAAGTCGGTTGTACGATCTGATCAACACAGCCTCGTTGAGCGGGAGGCCCGGGAGTCTCTCGTTCACGACCACCACCGCTCCGTCGCTCCGTTCCCCGGCCCCCCAAATCGCCGCCTTCTTCGCAGTATCCCCCCTCTCCGCCCCGCACCCCTCCTCCCGCTTGCTGCCACCCCCTGGGGACATTCCCCCTCTATACAACCCCCTCCCGCTCGACGCCGAGAACGAGAACTAGCACTGTCCATCCGACTATCCGCTCCTCCTCCTCCTCGTTCTCCTCCCCCCCTCCGTCTTCCTGTTCGTCCCCTCCCCCCTGCCCCCCCTCCTCCCCCCCCTTCTCGCCCTCCTTCCCCTCCTCCTCCTCTAGAGGGCAAGCTCGAGTCGGGTTCTCTCGGGCAGGCTCTCCTGGCACGTTTCGAGCATCTCGACATCGTACCCAGGATGTCTTCCCAGTCTGCCGCCTCAGGAGGGTTTCCATCCGCACACCCGGAGGACGACCGAAGGAGCTGTTCCCCCAGCACGACGTGAAGCGCGGCGTCGATGATCCCCTCGCATTCCCTGCCGAGGCACGACAGCAGGCCCGGGTCCAAGCTGTCCCTGACGCCGCCCGCGGCCGCGGCTCGCGGCGGCCAAGGTTCATCCCGGTTGTCGCCTGTACCGTCGCCGCCGAGATCCTCAAGGGTAGAACACCGGTCGCCGATATTGTTTCGCCCATCTGGACCTCTAGCAGCAGTATCATCGCCGCTATCAGCACCATCAACGCCATCGTCGCTATCAGCACCTTCAGCTTCACCATTGTTATCAACAGCGGCAGCAGCAACAGTATAAGCAGCAGCGTGGCAACTGGCGGCGGCATCAACTGCAGCAGCTGCTTCCCCTCCCTTCTCCCTGTTCGTTTCTGCGGTCGGGCAGCAGTCGGTGGTGACCGCGCCGCATCGATGCCTTGGCTCGAACGCATCCCGAGCGCGTCGCGTCGCCCTGCCCCACACCCTCCTCACTGCTTCCTTTGCGGGCTCCGACACCGTCCAGCCTTGCCAACCACCGCCGCCGCTGCCGCCATCGCCATCGCCGCCACCACAGTCACTATAGCTCAGCCCCTCACCACCACCGCAAGTGTGCACGCCGCCATCATCGCTGCCCTCGTGCCTCCCCCACCCACGCCCCCCTGCGCCCTCGTCACCGTCACCCCTGCCTCCGACTGCTCCGCCTGTCCTATCTTCCTGACCACCACCTCTAGCCGTACCAAGCACGCGCTCGTCCCGCTGTCGCTTCCTCCCGGATGTCTTCCGAGTAGCTTCGACGACGGAACGAGTGGCGCCATCGCCCCGCCCGGACCACTCCGCGTCTGCAGCAGCAGCAGCAGCAGCCCTGGCTGTCTGCCCCGGTGTGTCCTCGACCTCGACCCAGCCGCCGTACCAACCCGGGACCAAGCGCTTGGTGACAACGGGTGCAGGTGCGGGGGCAATGGCAATGGCGGGTGCGGTGGTGGTGGTGGTGGCGGCGAAGGGTGTCTCCTGATTGGGGGGGGGGTCGGGAGCGAGAGCGAGGGACGGCGGCGGTGGCGCCCTGGATGTCGCTACCGGAGGCCGCGGCGCCAGATGCTTGACGAGGGGGTTCCTCCGCTCTGGGTTCAACCCACCTTCCGCGCCCGTCGGGAACGAGCCGCCTCACGGTCCCTTCGTGGTGGTCGTGGTGGTGGTGACGCACACGACTGTCGTCGTCGCCGGTGACGTTGTCATTGTCGTCGCCACCGCCGCCTTGGCCGGAAAGGCGAGGCTGTCGGAGGGGCAGGCGGCCGCGAGGAGAGGAGGAGGAGCAGCCGAAGGGGGCATGGAAAGGGGCGGAGGATGGGGGCGGGGACGGGGACGAGGACGGGGAGGCGAGCGATCGCCTTAAGAGCAGCTGGTCGTGGATAGAGCCTTCGGTCACGCTGTCGACGCCTTCAACCCCACCACTGCAGCCGACGCCGCCGCTGCCGGCCCAGCATGAAGCGAAAGGGCCATCTACCGCGTCACGGAGTAGGAGGATGTCACTACCACCACCACCACCACCACCACCACTACCATCCTGACCCCTACCCCCACCCCCCGCACCCCCACCCCCACCACCGCCGCCTGCGTAGAAACTCTGTCCGTCGTGGTTCCGCAGCCTGGTGGGCCAACTTCCCCACGGGAGCAAGTCGCCGCCGACCACAAGCCGAGGCCCCTTTCGGAAGTGCTGTATCTTGCCGCTGTTCGTGACCTGCTGCATGGCTGCGAGGAGCCCTCTCTCCACCCTCCGCTTTCCGGAAAATCCCTTGAAGCGGGGTTCATGCCGCCGCTTCTGGTCGGCGTACAGCTGGAGGTCGGCCTGGGCCTCCCATCTGAGCTGCAGGGCGGCGTACGCGTCGTGGTAGAGCCATTCCGCGGGGGCGGGATGTCGACAGCGTCGACCCTCTTTTGGTGCGCTCCTCGGACGACGTGCCTCCGGTAGACGTTCCGCGGCTGGTGGTGGTCGTGGTGGTGGTTCTGCCGGTGTTCGTGCTGCTGCTGTTGGTGGTGGCGCTGGTGGTGTCGGTGGTGGTGGTGGGGGCGTTGGTGGTGGTGCTGCCGCTGGTGATGGTGTGGCTGGTGGTACTGTTGCCGCCCGTGGTTTTGGCGTCTTTCTCTTCTGCTCTCACCCTCTGTCTCCTCTTCCTCTTCCTCCGTCGCCTCTTCGTCTTCTTCGGTCTCTTCCTGTTCCTCCTCCTCCGCGTCCGAGTCGGGTGGGCGGCGGCGACGTCTGCTGCTGCTGCTGCTGCTGCTGTTGCTTTCGTGTGTGTTGTCTCTTTTTTCGCGCGGTACTGCACGTTTTGGTGTAGCAGTTTGTTTTGGCTTCGTTCGTCTTTGGTCGTCCTCGGAGGACGGCGACTCGTCTTCCTCGTCCTCCCCCTCTGAGGAAGAAGACGGAGCATACGAAGAGCAAGACGCAGAGTAAGACGAAGGAGAGGATGGAGGAGAGTCCATTCTAGACGGATGAGAGTAATACAGTGCCAGGCGGCAGGTAACTGCTGCCGTTGCTGCTGCTGCTGCTGCTGCTGCTGCTGCTGTGTGCGGGATAAGAGTTTTGGAATGAGGGTGTTCCATAAATATAGTGGCGTATTCATGTCGGGGCAGATTTGGGCAACTCGAATCGCAAGAGGAACCCTGATGCGCGGACGACGCCACCTGGCACAGAGCGAGCAGCCCACGCAGCTCAAGCCAGAGAGGGATCTGAGCCACCAGCATGCTACACAGCCTCGGCCAGTTGCCCCGATCGCTTCCTCGTCTAGGATATCATGGAGGGCCGTACCGGCGGAGTCTGTTTCTAGGAGGTATGCGCTCGATAGGCGAGGCGACTGATGCCTCGACTGCTCCGCCATCCCAGTCGAAGCCCGAAGTGCATAGCACGATTGCCGAATTTCGACGGGCCAGAAGGTAAGCTTTCGAAATGAAGGTCCAGCAGGAGCCGTTGGTGATGCCCACCCGGCATGCCTCTTGGCGGTTGAGTCGCGAGGCAGCTATATTCTGGCTTTCGTTCGGTGGAAGCATTGAGCATCTTTGCATGCCATGATGCTGACGTACCCCCCCCATCTGTTGTATCTGGTGTGAGCATTTAATTACCTACTGAGCTACCATACATGTATAGGGGGTATAAGACCGATCAATTACCCAGCCCAGCGTAATCCTTGTAACACCCCCCCCCTTTGAACGGCGGGATCTTTGGGGCGTCGGTACCGTATATTTTACGACCGTGCGCTGACCTACCCCGTTCGTTTCAATACCTGGGGAACCAGGGAGGTGTGTTTTTTCGGGACGCACGCGCAAGCGTTTCTGTACAAGGAACGTTCGAAGTGAGATTCGAACCCGTGTCCTCGACGACGTCAAACGCGAAGATGTTACCTGCCTGGCACTGAGCTACGGGGGTAAAATATCGATCGGCTACCCAGCCCAGAGTCTAATCCTTTTAAGACTGGTATGATATGTATGATATGATACTTGATGGCACGTATCGGGTACGAGGTATACGGATAGAAACAGCCATAAACTCGTCTGGCGCGGTCGGTCGCTAGCTGAGCCGTTCGGCAGACTTTTCGCTAGCCATCAACCGTGATTCGCGAGTACTGGAACTGTTCGCGGGAATAACTTCCAACTTTTAACTTTTCCGGAATAGCTTTCACAAGACTGCCCCGTTTTCTGGCTGTTAGCTACAAGCTTCTTTGAGGTTCAGTATTCTGTATTTGCTCGCACTTTTTCCTACGGGAAATACCTGGCGCTCACACATATCTTCGCCTATGCGCAGTAGCTACCTACCCCTGGTCGTGCTGGGATCTGTTTGCCCGCCGCAAGGGGCTGTGTGGTCAAGAACATAAAATAGAAAGTTCGTAGCTACGTAGACCGCCACTACTGGTAGGTGCGGATGATTGTGGTCACAAGACTGTCAGCCATTTTGGCTCTTTGATAGGAAGTACAAGTACAGCAAGCAACAAGCAGTAGGTGCCCTCCTTTCGGCTCATTATGAACAAGGCTTTTTTGTTTGCTCTCACCTTTTCCCACCGGAAAGACCGGGCGCTCACACCTACCTTCGCCTTCGCGCAGGAGCTACAGTACTTACCCTGCTGTTCGTGCTGGGATCTGTTTGCCCGCCGGGGATGTACATTATTGTCCTTTCTCGCGACGTGAACGTGTTACCTACTGAGCCATAGGGGTATACGATCGATCAATTACCCAGCCCAGGGTAATCCTTATAACACTCTCCTCTCCTCTGAACGGCGGGATCTTTGGGGCGTCAGAACCGTATGCGTCTGTACGCTGACCTGCCCGCTTCGTTCAATTACCTGGGGAACCAGGGAGACGTGTTTTTTTTGTTGTTGTAGGCACGCGCAAGCGTTTCTGTAAAAGAAACGTTCGAATTGAGGTTCGAACCCGTGTCCCGGACGACGTCAAATGTGAGGGAGTTACCTACTGAGCTATAGGGGTAAAAGGTCGATCAATTACCCAGCCCAAGGTAATCCTTATATACATAACCCTATCCCTAACCTAGGTGCCGTGGACATTGGGGTGCCGTGGGGATTGCCATGACATGCCGTGGGGTTGCCATGGAGTGCCGTGGCGGTTGCCGCGGGGGTTGCCATGGTACCACCCATGGCATGCCGGGCACCCCCCACGGCGTGCCATGGAATCCTATTGCGGGGGACCAAAGTAAATAGGACCAAATATTGTTAGTAACAATAGGTAAAATATCCATATTTTTGTCTGTAACGTAGGTCCTATTTACTATGGTCCCCCGTAATATGCCACATTATTGGATGCCGTGGGGATGCCATGGTATGCCATCGGTGGTACCATGGCGCATGCCACGAAAAAGCCAAATACTGTACGTAGAACCCTACCGTCGCGAGGGGCATTGTTCGCCTGGGATGAAGAATATACATGAAATTAAAAAAAAATCGTCGCTAGACCGCCACTACTGCTGTAGCTCCAGGCAGGTGCGGGTGATTATGATCAAGCCTGTTTGCAATATTTTCTGTTCGTAGTTGCTGCATGTAATTCTGACTCAATACTAATTGGGAATTTGACTGTCCACGCTGCTGTACATGGGTCCAATGGTCCATGGTTGGTCCTTTTCAGTTCTTCTGATCCGACAGTACCCGCGCACACAGCACAGAGCAGCACACAGCTCGCCATCGCCCTCGTGCTGTACGTGTTACCGGCTCTGCTGCTGCTCTAGTCTGGTCGTGCCGCTGGGCACTGATCGGCGACCATCAATCGGAGCAGGGTGGCTACACATTTTTTGTTGTTGCTGCAGTAGTTGTGGCTGGTACGGTCGAATCGCTCTTTTAGCTAAAGTGTCATATGTTTCGCTAGCGATCGAAAGGCAATAGTTTACGGACAGAAAATCCACGTACGCACGATCGTACAAGGTACAGTAGTATCCATTAATTGCTGCAAGAAATGTTGTGTACTACTCTGCCCGTAAATGTAAAGAGTGTTTGATTATTCGTATTGAAAGCGAACCGTCACCACATTCCCGGACGGAGCTGAAGGAGTACCAGGACTGTCCGGTTCAGTGAGCTATTCGCTACACCACACCTTTCGGCTTATTGTGAACGACGACAGTACGCTTCGCTGTGGGATACTGCTGCATGGCTGTAGCTTTTGCTCGCAGCTTTCTCCGCGGGAAGGGCTCAGCATTCACACCTATACCTTCGCCACTGCGCAGTAGATACTTGCCCCTTTGTTTAAATACAGGGCGGACAGATTCGTAGCTGGACTGCTAGCTGCGCTTGCGGGTTATTTTGATCGTATTTGCAGTATTAATAGCTGCAAGTAATTTTGACTCGGTTCTAACTTGTAATTTGTGTTAACACTGCTGTATGGTTCCAACGGTCCAAGAGGCCGGTCATATATGCAATAACCGCACACACAGGACAGAACAACACATCGTAGCTCGCCAATGCCCTCATGCGGTACGTAAATATCTGCCCAGCTGATGTTGAAGTCTGGTTGTGGGCCGCTGGGGACTGATCGACCACACCCACTCCCTCTTCGGTTGCCGAAGTTAGCTGGAACGTTCGAATCACTGTGTGTTAGCGTGTGGTTATTTACTGCTGCACGTACGAGTAGCTGGCAACGAGTCGTACGTTTTTGCTACGACAAGGAATTGAATAGGTGCATTCACGTGAATTTGGGTTGTGCAGAAAATCTTCATACGATCGTAGTACGAGTACCTCTTGGTGCCGTAGGTGCCGTACCTATCTAATAACTGCTGCACCAATTCTTGATGTACTCTAGTTCAGGTCTCCTGCAACAATAAACAAGTGCTTAGCCGCGCAACCATTATATCTATATATGCCCCCCTCACAGCATCACGACGAGTACGAGTAAGCAAAGTGTCTTCGTTTTGTCTTTGGTACTCGAAAATTTAACCGGTACAGCAGTATTTGTCGACTCCTCTAGTATACTCGTACCGGCAGACTATACATGCTTCTCTCTGCAGCTGCTGGGGTCTGTATTGCTGGTCTGTCCTACGTAGGGCGTATTTGTCCTCCGTTGCCCCAATCTGGACTGCTTGATTTAATGGCATCATATCTGGTACATCATTTTTAAACGGCGTCGCGGGACGCAAGTAAAGCAGTCACCTCGCTGTACGTACGGTACGCCTGGCACCTACATACCTCGAATTCGGATAGCATGTAGGTGAAACATTAATTAGTAGCACGTCTCTTGCGTCACCCTCTGAGAACTTAATCCACCGTAATTTTCTTTGTGTAGCTGGGTTTGGACATTTCCATAGATGCTGCACTTCGAAGTAATACCTCACGACACCTGCTTTTGTCGTACTGCGTCCAGTCGTTACGTACCACTCCGGAGGGAAATCTTGTACTTTTTCGGGGGACCATAGTAAACAGGGCCTACGGTATACGCAAAAACATATATATTTACCTAATTTTACTGTTGCTGTCTTCACATTAAACCGTCCTTTCTACCCAGCTTCATCAGTACACCCAGTGTCCGTCCTGATTCCTTATCCTAGAGAGATACTGATTCCGTGGTCACAGACTGAGAC
Organism: Macrocystis pyrifera; assembly: GCA_031763025.1. Lineage (NCBI taxonomy): Eukaryota > Phaeophyceae > Laminariales > Laminariaceae > Macrocystis > Macrocystis pyrifera. The sequence continues at coordinate 12,998,513 of JASSKH010000003.1, forward strand.
AGAGGAAGACCAAAAATAAAAAAATAATCGAAAATTCAAGTGTCAAGCAAGTGAAATGTCAGCGTACCGGGTACGAGAACACAACAACACAAGCAGGACAAAAAAATTGAAACGAAAAACAGAATACAAACGACGCAAGGACTCCAGAAAGGCTGCCAGTATTAATCACAATATTTGGTCCTATTTACTATGGTCCCCCGTCATATTAAAAACCGTGTGTGTTGTCTTCACACGATCCCTCTTTGGGGCTTCAGACCGGAAAATTGACGATACAAAGCGACGCTTTTACAGCAACGGTCACTGCGTGAGATGGGGGGTGATACAATGGTTGGTGTCCCTTGGGGTGTGATGCAAGGGGTCATACGCCGCGACCGCAACATGATCCTATACACCCGTACAGCGGTACTGCTGGGCTCTGCTCTCCCGCCGCTCGTAGACGGCTGATGACGCCAAAGTTTATCGTTGTTCCACTACTCTACCTGGTGCCTGGTACCTGGTAATCGCCTTCTTGGGTTTCTAGAGAGGTTAACGTCAAAGGGTTATTTCTACCCGACTACCTGGCACATCAGTACACCCAGTGCGCCGCGTCCTGGTTATTCTGTCCTATGATAGGTGAGATACAAATTATGCGTTCACGGGAGGACGGACTACTTTTGAGACGGTAGAGACAACCGAAGGGTAAATCGCGCGTGCTTTTTTAGTTTATTGTAAAATCGATCAAGGTGAAGCAAGTGATCCTCCAACGTAGCGGGTGTCATGTCAATACGAGAACACCATCGACACAAGCGCAGGCCAGAAAAGTAAGGACAAGAGAAAACGGAACTAAAACAAACTAAGCGGGTGTGAAACTACACCGTAGTACGAATGATGCAAGAAGATTTCGAAAGGCTGCAACAAGACAAGCACACCAGTGCGTGCTGAAGAGGAACAGGTAGCTGCTGCACGGACGAAGCAAAATGAAGAAGAGGAAGGTGTAGCTACCGGCGAAAGGACGGCGGGGTAAAAAAAGGGAAACAGAAAGAGAAACAAGGCCAAAAGCAAGAAAGAAGAAGGAGAAATCGCACTCAAGGCGGTGATATGTATTGTATCATGGGTTCCCGTCTCTGCGACAATTCCGATCCGTGGACCTTGCCACACCCTTTGCCCTCTCCTTCCTACTCTCCTCGAGAGCGGTGTCGACTGTCAGTATTGCCGCTGTCGCGCCCCCCCCCCCCCCCCCCATTGAACAACCCAACAAGGAACAGATAAACAACTACTATAATTAGGGCTGTAGTAACACACGTTCCACTTCTTAGTCGAAGCGATACCTTGCCACACGATCTACTATTTATTTTCTGCATTCGCCGACAGCTGTATCAGTACGGCTGCCCTGCCCCCCCCCCCCTCCCCTTGTCGACGCTCTTGGCGTCCGTAGCTGGCGTCCTCTCCGCCTCGTCCCTGTGCCACCTCACCATGAAACAGTCCGCCGCTTCGTCGACCCCCCGATACCACTTCCCACTCATCTTAGCCGCCCTCGGCCACAATATCGTCTCTACTCCGGACAGCAAGGGGAGCTTGCCTTGGGACCCTCGGTGGCTTGAAAAACCCTGAGGTCGTCTGCTATACATTGGGCCCAGTTATGTTCTGGTCCGCCTTATGTTCTGGTCGGCCTGGTCCTGCCTTCTCCCCACCAACCATCGTCCCAAACATCACTCGACGGGTCAGCCGCTCATTGGTCGTCCGCTGTACGCCCCTCGCAAAGAGGAGGCGCCGCTTGCGGATGGTCGTCTCAAGGCTCTCGCATTGTGCCTTGTTCAGGGTCTTGGCGTACGATATGAGGTGGTCGGTGCCTTGTCGGCGCTTCTAGGCCAATGATGCGCAGGAGGAGGTTGTGGTTTGCCGTCCGGAGCTCGGCGAAGTGCTCCTGGCCAAGCATCCACGTCACACACGCGCACAGCAGGGTCTCCGTCACCTCGGCCTTGAGCTTGCACACCATTAGAGTGAACGGAGCAGCCTAGATATCGTACAGCCCCCACTCGAACCGATTGCAGCGTACCCTTGCGTATGATAATATTACGCGATGGATGCATCGCGGTTCAAGCAGCAGGAAGCATATACGAGGTGTGAGTTGCGTGCCAGGTATCAATGCCAATCCGCCGGAGGATAATTTGAAAAAAAAAAATTGGTATCCCCTTCGGGATGTGGTTGACTTGGACTCGCGGAGGTGTCGCGAGTTGAACAGCGGGAACATCACCATCGTCGAGTGTTCCTGTTTATATATTGACGGGGTGAGATTCGACGATGCGTGGTTAGTTTTGACCTTGGACGTGGATACCATCGGCTCCTGGTAGACACAGCACAAACACAAACAGAAGAGCATCGCGCGCCGTGGCTGTCTCTGAAGGCCGGAGCTTCAAGCGCGTGTGTGTCTGTTGCACTGATGCTGTACCGCTGCTGCGGTCGTTGTAGTGTGTACCGTGGCTGCAAGGTTGGTTTCGGAATCCCGAGGAAGTTTGGGATCATATCGTCCTGCCCCCCCTGCGCAGCGTCCAATTAAAACGGCCCCTCTTGAGATTGTATCTTCGTTCCTACTCCGGTGTTTTCGTAGAACGACAACAAACATGGCATGCACACGCACACGCACACGCGAAAGCACCGTCGGTGGCCGCCACAGAGGGAAGAGCTAGACGTGCGACTGCTGTGCCACAAAGTACGAGTGAAGAGTTCGAGAGCTGGAGGGACTGTGCAGTAGCAGCAGCAGAGCGAAAACGCCGAAATTGTGGATTTCCATGGTCCTGCTTGGCTCGCCGACCGCCCCTGCCGACCTCCAGCCTCCCAAAGGGTTTGGTGTTGGGGTTCGGGTTAGGTCTAGGTCGAAGTGGCAAGATAAGAAAATTGGCTGAAAGGTGTTGCACGAGTCATCTCGGTGTTGCAATCAAGAGGCGTTATATGCATGACGAGGAGACGCGCGGCTCGCATCACGACATGTCCTGGTGGACGTGTTTGTTTGAGCCTGTCGTGTGATGACGGACGACGTAGATTGCGGCGACAACAACGATAACGACGACAGCAGCAACAACAACAACAGCAGCAGCAGCAGCAGCAGCAGCAGCAGAGAACAACCACGAGGTCGACGATCGTATGTGCAAGGCGGCACTTTTTTTTTACTTGCCAGCAGGGAGCAACCGATCGTGTAAAACTAGCAGTATGCCTTGTATATGATGAGGTGTCCGGGGTCTCTCAACATATGTTTTTCAGCGTGGTTATGCAGCGACCGTTCTTCCATGCTAATAGTGCGCTTCAGCAGTAGCCATACGCACTGCTGCACGCGTTCAGAAAACGTACGTACGCAGAGAGAGAGGGCACTACACCAGCGAGTCTAAAGGGTAGCCACGAGGAAGAACGAAAACCAGAAAGTTGGAACGTGGAAGTGTGGTGGGCTTAAGCTTTATTTTTACCAATCTGCCGGAGGATTGAAAAAAAAATTGAAGAAAAATAAAGGTAAAAAACTTACGGGTGGGCTCTCTTGTTTGGGGACGCTAGCACTGATCATACTAGTATCTCACTCTGTCTTCTCATGCTTCCTCACCCGGTGGCTACCATTTCTGGTGATAAACATCAGGTACAGCTTCTCTTGCTGTATATATAAGTTGCGCTCCTTCTATAGTCCAGATATTTATTTTTACCCCAAAGTAAATGAAGACCGAGACTCCTGTTCGTTGGAAATATTTTTTTTTGGCAGAAAACGGTACTCGTCTACACGTTATCTACCGTACGTACCGGAAATAATAAATCGGGGTACTTCCAGGTCAAAGATAGCGGAAGAGCCCCCCCCCCTCCCCCCCCCCGTCTCCCCCGTTTCCCCCTTACCTTTCTCCCTCCCCCCCCTCGCTTGTTTCTTTCTTCGATCGCAGGGCCCTTCCTCGCGAATCATCGGTAGGCTTCGTGCCGACCATGGGCGCCCTGCACGCGGGGCACGTGGATCTGTTTCGAAGAGCGAGGAGCGAGTGCGACGTTGTCGTCGGGTCGGTCTTCGTTAACCCCGCCCAGTTTGCTCCGCACGAGGTCAGCAGACGGCGTTATTGCATACATACCACCTGATACACACTGCTGTACTTGTACAGTAGTACTGCATGAAAAGACAGTTGCCATTGCAACCCTCCCCCCCCCCCCCCCCCCCCCCCCCCCCCCCCCCCCCCCCCCGCCCTCTCCCCTCTTCCCCCTCCTCTCATTCCCATCTCACCCCCGACACAATTGGCGGTCCGGGGTTTCCTCCATTGCCTTCCCCCGCGTCTGAGGAACTGTGGTGTCAAGACGGCACAACAAAGCAAGGGTACATCAACCCCCTTCCCCATCCCCCCCCCCCCCCCCCCCCCCCCCCCCCCCCCATTTCCCTCCTCCGCCGCCATCCACCACCACCCCCGTATGTCTCCCTGAAACAAACAAAAATATGTGTATTCTTTTCTTTCGATGTACGAGTACGTACGTACTGATAAAATACCGGTACAGGCCAGACCGGATTTCTTGTTGAAAAAAAGGGTGTGTTACACACTAACGTTAGTATAACCGATCCCGAAATTTCTCGTTTTCCGGAAAAGGTTAGGCTCAGTTTCTTGTGACGTATTTTCTTATGGGGGGGGGGGGGGGCCGTCCACAGTAAAAAGGGGTCGCTATGAAAAAAGAAGAGGGGATACTGGCCAAGGTTCGATTTCTTACTATTTGAGAATTTTCCGCACTAAGTTTTAGTGTAGCCGACACCGAATTTCTTATTTCATCCGGAAAATGCCAGCTTGAGTTTCGTACGGGGGTGTTTCTTGTGGGGGGGGGGCCGGCAGTGCACAATTTTTTTACCGGTACGTTTTATAGTGCTGTAATATCTTCCTTCTGCCGTTTTTGCCTTAGGACCTGGACCGATATCCCCGCCAGCTGGAGCGAGACTTGGAGTTGCTAGCGACGGAGGGATTAGTGGACCTTGTATTTGCTCCCCCCCGGAGCGAGATGTACTCGCCGGCGCACCGGTGGGTGGAAAAAGAAGAGGCGTGTTCGTGTATTGGTAGACCAGGGGACAAAAGGGACGGATAGCGGGTATTTTTTTTAAAATTTATTTTGGGGGGGGGGGGGATCTGGATGCTGATCGTTGTAGTATGGTGTGTGTACAGTAGCGTGTGATGGTGCTGTGTCATATAGCAAGAGGGTGCGCTACCAGGTACACGTACGTACTTCTACTGGTGTGTTGTAGTATGGATTAACTCTATTGTTCCTTTTTCTTGCATGACTTGTTCGGTATTGTTGCTTGTTTTGATTGCTGTCGTTACGATCGATGGTGACCTACACGTACCTGATACATTGTATTAGTAAGATTCACGGCTTCACCGCTTCATTTTCCCAATGTTTCTCTCGCCGTCCCACTTTTGCGCAATTGTGTTTTCGTTTTTTTTTTTTTTTTTTATTTCTCTGCGCTACAGAGTATACGTCGACCCCTCGGGTTTCGACCAGCTCCCGGAAGGCGCCTCGCGTCCGGGGTTCTTTCGAGGAGTGGCCACCGTGGTGACCAAGCTACTCAACGTCGTGCAGCCCGATCGGGCGTACTTCGGACAGAAAGACGCGCTTCAGTGCGTCCTTGTCAAGAGGCTCGTCGAGGTGGGTCGGCGTGGACCAGTGATACAATATACCCAAATCCAAAATAATGCAAGAGGAGACCAAACGGAAAGCCCGAAACACCCACCCTAATACCCTGCCCCCCCGGCAGCCCTTCTGGCCCCTCCCCCTCCCCTCGTCGGGAGCCATACCAACCCCCCCCCCTCTCCCCTCCCCCCCCTCCCCTCGCCTCCTCCCTCCCTCTCCCTGCCCCCCCCCCCCCCCCCCCCCCCCCCCCCCCCCCCCCCCCCCCCCCATCCAAAAGGACGAGCTGGAATAAGGTGGGATGGCGTAGTTGAGAAAGTATGGAAGGATCTAGGGGGAAACCAAGTAGAGATGATGTCCGCCGGGAAGTTTGGGAGGTACAAGGCAGAAGTAGAAGAAAGGATAGAAAGAAGGGAAAGGCTAGCGCTAAGAAACAAGGTGGAATCGGAAAAACACTTGGAGATATACGGGGGATTGAGGGAAGGAATAGGAATGAAAACGTATTTGCATGGCCCAATGGACTTCGCGAAAACGCTGAAACTGCGCTTTCGTGTAGGGGACCTGGACCTGCCAGAAAGAAGAAAGAGGTACACCAGTAGCCGGGAAGAGGAGGAAGTAGACGCACAGATGTGCCCGTGTGGCAAAGCAATAGAGAGTAGAACTCACATAGTAGGAGAATGTGAAATATACATGGAGGAACGGGATGTGTTAGAAGAGGAGATGAGGAAAATAGACGAATGTGACATGGAGGAGTTTGATACAATGAATAGCAGCGAGAAAACGATCGCTATCCTAGGAGATAGATGGTGGCCACAGGAGGCCAAACAGGAAGGGGATAAGATTAGGAAAAAGTTTCTATGTAATTTGTGGAAACAACCTAATGAGCGCCCAATTGTTGGAGGTGTCTCTATTAGGAGTAGGAACGGTGCTCCGTCTCGAAAGGGATGCGTGGTCAATGGTCAAATGACTAAGGCAAGCAACAAATGAGTGTACGCCCCCCCCCCCCCCCCCCCCCCCCCCCCCCCCCCCCCCCCCCCCCCCCCCCCCCCCCCCCTCCCCTGATCGATTCCGCCCCGTGTGAGTGATTTCGCGGTATCCTCACGGTATAATACCATGGCGGCTTATTGTTGGCGGTATCATATACTCGCTGTATACTACCATGGCGGCTTATCGGCGGTACGACGTCTGGTGGTCTCGTGGTGTAACGTCATGGCGACCTATTCGGCGGTATCCTATGCTCGCGGTAAAAATAAACATTATGGCGGGTTATTGGCTGCGTATAACACACCTATACCGTCTTGGCGCTACCAGGACCTCAACATTCCCGTGGAGGTTGTGGTGAGCGACACCAGGCGGGAGGTGGACGGGCTGGCGCTGTCTTCCCGAAACGCCTACATGTCGCCGCCGGAGAGGGCCGCGGCGCCGACTGTGCACCTGGCCTTGCAGGCGGCGGCGGAGGCTCGAGCTCGGGCAGCGGAAGCGGGAAGGTGTGATATATATATATATATTTCGAATTAGTTGTTGACCTCGAGTCCTTTCTCGTCTTGGGAGGGGGGGGGTGTACTCATTATCATGCATGGCCGTAGTCATATGACCATAGACCCTCGCATCCCTACAAAGCCGGCCGGGACGGAGCGCGTCGGGTTTTCACCGACCAGGCAAGACAGTGCTTGCACCACGCGCGAAGCGCCGTGAGGTGTTGGGCGAGTCGCCTGAAGGGTGAGCTGCATCCTACGAAGAACCGCTTTGGAGGCGGATTTTCTTGCATGTGGATGACAGCGTCATTAGATTGATTTAAATTCTGGTGTGACCACTTCCAGAGACAACAATGGGAGTACTATGTAACTGCCTCTTGGGTGCCTTACCATATACACACTACGTGATAAGATCATCCCCCTTGTGCGGAGTAAAGGCTCTCCCCGCACAAAAATGGTCGAACTCGACCGCCAACCGTGGTAACCGCCAAAAAAAAACAGAAAAAACCCCGGTACCCTGGCTGTCTAGCTCACGCAGTGAGAGGCGTGTTCTACAGCGTCGTCGCCAACCGACGCCAACCCAACCTATATATACCAGGTGTATAATATAGGAGGGGGGGGTCTTTGGAGGGGGGAGGGAGGGGAAAAGGGAGAGGGGGGAGGGGGAGGGGGGGGGGGGGGGGGGAGGGGGGGGGGGGGGGGGGTGGGGGGGGGGGGGGGGGGGGGGGGGGGGGGGGGGAGGGCGGAGGAGAGACGGGGGGGAGACGGAGGAGAGGGAGGAGGGGGGAAAGAAAGAAAGATGGGGGGGAGGGGCGTGAAGTATCTGTTGTTGATAATATTGTAGGATAAACGGGGCATTCTCTATTCGCAGGTGGTGGGGGGGGATAGGGTGGTAGGGGCAGTGCTGTTGTTGATATTGTTTTGTTGTTGTTGTTGTTGTTGTTGTTGTGTGTTGTTGTGTGTTGTTGATGTCGTTGCAGGCGCGGTGTTCTCAAGGACTTTTCCTCTTGCGGCTGAAGGTCCCAGAGATATGGCGTGTCTAAATAGTTTTGTGGCCTACCATAACGGTGCGCGTTTTTTCTAGCGTCGGCGGGGGTGGGTTAATATATACGCTTGAAGCTGCCCCCCCCCCCCCCCCCCCCCCCCCCCCCCCCCCCCCCCCCCCCCCCCCCCCCCCCCCCCCCCCCCCCCCCCCCCCCCCCCCCCCCCCCCCCCCCCCCCCCCCCCCCCCCCCCCCCCCCCCGCTAAGCCACGGGCCCGCTGTTGTGCGCGGATGTTTTTCGTTCTGTTCACATGAGGATGCCGTCGTTTTGGTGGTGTTGGTGCAGGTGTTGGTGTTGGTGTTGGTATTGGTGTTGGTATTGGTGTTGTTATTGGTGTTGTTGGTGTTGAATGTTGGTGTTGTGTGTTGGTGTTGGGTATTGGTGTTGGGTATTGGTGTTGGGATGTTGGGTGTTGGTGTTGGGGTGTTGGGTGTTGGTGTTGATGTTGAGGTTGGTGTTGATGTATATGTTGATGCTCGTTGGTATTGATGTTGGGGTTGGTGCTGGTGTTGGTGTTGGTGTTGGTGGGTGTGCTGATGTTGTTTGATGATGGTGGTGTTGATGTTGATGTTGGGTGTTGATGTTGCGTGTTGATGTTGGGTGTTGATGTTGGGTGTTGATGTTGCGTGTTGATGTTGGTGTTGGCGCTGATATTAGTGTTGATGTTGGTGTTGGTGTTTGCGGTGATATTAGTGTTGGTGTTGATTGATGCTGGTGATGTTGGTGTTGGTGTCGAGGTGTCGATGTCGATGCTGTGATTGGTGCGGGTGTTGGTGTTGGTGCTGATGTTGGTGCTGATGTTCATATTAGTGTTGGTGTTGTGATTGGTGTGGGTGTTGTTGTTGGTGTACGTGCTCATGTTAGTGTTGATGCTGATGTTATGATTGGTGTAGGTATTCGTGTGGGCGCTTTGATTAGTGTAGGTGTTGGATTTCGTGGCAGTGTTTGTGTCGGTGCTGATGTCGGTGTCGGTATTCGCGTTAGTGTTGGTGCTACATGCCGGTGTTCCAGAAGACGCACGGCGTTCCCAGAAACCTCTAGAAGACAACAACATACGTTTCTTCTGTTTCCTCCTACTGACCACCCAGCCCGTGACCTCGCCACCCCCCCCCCCCCCCCCGTGCCCCCCTACCCTCCCGCCCCCTTGTCCTCAAGGCACGCCTCGCGCCAGGAGTTGGTGGCGGCGGCGGAGGCGGTTCTTTCCGCGCAGCCGCTGGTGACGTCCGTGGACTATCTGTCAGTCGGTTGTCCGATGACGATGGAGGAGTTGGAGGAGATCGGGGAGGCAGGGGCGGTAATTTCCGTCGCTGTGAGGCTCGGGGCCGTGAGGCTCATCGACAACGTCGTGCTGCCTCCCTTATGATGAACAAACGAGCCACTATTGTTAGCATTAACATATACTGCTTCGGTACGTACTTTTAGTAGTTTACCTGGCATTTGGCAGCTGAGAAACGAATTGGGAATTGGTATTTAGAAATTGGAAACTGAAAACTCGAGATTGGAGAGTGGAGATTGGAAATTGGAAGTTGGAAGTTGGAAATGTGGAAACTGGATTATGAAACTGGAGGGATGGAAGGCTTAGTTGAGCCAAGCACCTTTGCTCGTCGCTCCCGTTCTGTATTTGCTTTTATACTTGTTTTTGTACGTTGCTTTTGTTTGTCTGTAGCCTCGCACGTCCAGTGACAATACGTTGTCCTCGTGCTGTTCTCCCAGAAATAGCTGATGGGCGTTTGTGGCGGGGTTTTCACTAGACGTGGGTGGGGTATCGGGCAGGGCGGATTGTGGACGACTTGAAGATATTCTTCTTGAGGTACAAGTACCGCCCCCGCACCTATATATTTGTCGTGCTCGTGGATACCGCATGACGGGATTTAGGTGCTATTTTTAGGATGGACGCGCTGTGTACCCTCTTGGCAGTCGGTCAGCACGGCGCGAGGCTATTAACTATACTGCCGTCGAAAGACAGCTGTATGAGGAGGTGTGGGGAAAAGACCCAAGGTAATACCTGATTGGCATTATTATTCCTGCGCAGTGTATACGGTATTTTGTACGAGTATTACCACACCTGATAGTATTTTCTGCCAGATCTACTTTATTTGTAGTATGTATTGAGCGTTGAAAACACCGGAAGGCTACGCACGTACTGAGTGCATTACGCAGGACCAGGAGGAGTAGGAGGGGCAGTAGCGGAAGCGGTGGTAGCAGGAGCAGTCGCAGAAGCAAAACCAGTAGCAGCAGCAGGAGCAGCAGCAGCAGTAGCAGGAGCAGTAGAGTAAGAGCAGTAGCAGAAGGGAGAGACGTGAAAGTCATAGTGCTACTCCCGGGTAGACCGGTGAGTAGTTCCACAATATTATTGCTTTGTTGCCTTCAGGGTATATACGTACACTGATAATAGTGTACTCTATTGAAATTACTCTTGCAGTTACCTCGTCAGATGCTTTCTTTGATTTTTAGAGGGGGGAGGTGTACTCATGTCATGCGCGACCGTAGTCGTATGGCCGTAGAGGGGGGGGGGGGGGGGGGGGGTACTCATTTGTTGCTTGCCTTAGTCATTTGACCATTGACCACGCACCCCTTTCGAGACGGAGCACCACCTTTGTGGGTTCAACTAAAATTGTGTTCCCTTTATTCTTTTATAAAAATGGTGCAAATCAACCCGAGTCCCGGTAGTCAGGAGTCCCTACGCCGTAAAAGTATGTGGGCAGATCACGGTACACTTCTGGCGGTGCCTTGGCCAATGAGCGCCGCCGACATAAGGTTATTTTCTGTAGGGCATTTGCCCTGTTGTGCAGGAGAAGGTGGCAGAGAACAGCCACGGTATACCGTTTTCTGGCTTTGATAATTATATTGTTGTTTTGCAATTCGTGCATATGTTGATTGATGTGTATATATGTATCTGTAGACTATTAATAAGCTTGTATATTAGTACCATGTGTGTAGTATATTGTACGGTATTATACGGTACAATCGCCCCCCCCCGCAATTTTTCGTTCCATTGCGTGCGCCGGTGCACGCTTGTTTCGCTGCACTCTATTTGTGTCTCGGTCGAAGTTCTGCTGGTTTCTTGGGAGGCATCATACCACCCTGAGAAGGAGTACAAGGTCCGTGTAGACACCAATATGAAGACCAATCGGCCCTTACGTTGATGGCCACAGTGGTATGCCGCGATAGGGACCCAACACCTTCTGGCTGACGGGACTCCTCGAACTGAAAAACAAAGCTCACTACCTTGTTGATCACACTCGTTACAATCACCTGAGCGCTCGACCGATTGGGTGCTAGATTAGATCAACTTTTTTGCGAGCGGCGTGATGCGTCAGCCAATACGTCCGCAATCCCATTTGCGTTTCGCGATTCTAACTTTTAACATGCATGCCTGGTACTCGTCATTGAACATCCCCACATAGCCCACATGGCATTGTTCGTTGCATTTTCGAGCGCGCGTTTTTTTTTTTCCCCCCGAGCCAAGTTTTGGACAAGGTGTTCCAGTACGTACATAGAGCTCATCCTCAAGAGTTCACTCTTGTGTTGTATCGAGGGGACCTGAGGAATGTTGGCGCGCCCCCTCTTCGGTGGCGCGGCGAAGCTGAACTCCTGCTCTCTCGACTTGCGCAAGAAGCGCGAAACAAGAAGGGGGTCCGATGCTTCGAACAGAAGGGCTCCGCGACGCTCGTATCATTGTGTAGAAAGGGGTCCGATGCTTAAAGGAGAAGGGTTCCGAGGCTTGCATAAATTTTTGATTGTTTCGTAGAAAGGCCCAGATGCGTACATGAAAGGACTCCGATTCTTGAGCAGAAGGGCCTCGATGCTCATATAGAATGCCCCCCCCCGGTGCTTAAATAGAAGGGCTTCGCGATGCTTAAATAGAAGGACTCCGATGTTTTTACTACTGTGTAGGAGGGGCCCGATGCTTCTTCAATAGACTTTTTTTTTTTTTTTTTTTTTTTTTTTTTTCCGGCGGATTGGTAAAAATAAAGGCTAAGCTCACCACACTTCCACGTTCGCGATTTCGTGTCGTGTGTCAATTTAGCCCAGTTGGGCACGTTGACCCCACCTGACTGACCCCCGAGAGGAGCAGGTGCGGTGGAGATAGCCACCCGGGAGAGTCATCTCTCCCGGGTAGTGTGGGACTTGCGCGAGCTCACCCACTAACGAAAACCAAGGCTATGAGGCCTTCCCGCCGGACTCGGACCAGTTACGGTCCGCCCTACCCGTTGGGGCGTTGGTCCCCAATAGAAGGGCTCCGAGATGTACACAGACGGGCTCCAATCTACGCATGGAAGGGCGCCAACGACAACAATTGAGTTCTCCGTTCCTACGCATGATACATCGAAGAGTATGTTCTGCTATCACTGCGAGATACCAGTGCGTACGTGCGTGCCCATTAGTGCAGGACTCGCACTTATAGTCGGCCTGGCGCAAGTTCCGGTTTGGGAGTTGACGATCATACTACCCCCCCCTTCTCGGCTCCAACCACATTTTTGGGGCACACTGCCTGGAGCTACAGTGGGGTCATTTTTGCTGTAGTTACAGGGTTCATGGAGCGTTCCCCGGCCGTTTTCTTTTTTCGTGTAATCGTGAAGCGAGAGACTCCGCATGCAGTGGCTTTGCGGGGGAGTGGAACGGGGGGGGGGGGGGGGGAGAGGGGTAGGAGGGCGGGGGGGGAGGGAGGGGCAATAGTGGGAGGAGGGGGAGTAATACTTTCCCGTCTCCCATGGCTTGCACTTTACGAACGAGAGCACCGCCAAAAAAAATGGACTACGCGTAGTCATAGAAAGAAAACTAACCGTCGTCGTCGTCGTCGTCGTCGGGTGAGCGAGTGAGTGAGAGAATGAGTGATGTAGTGGTGGCCGATCATTGTTATTATTATTATTATTATGATTATTGTTGTTACTATTACGGGGGGTCCATAGTTAACAGGACCTATGGTATACATAAAAACCTATTTTGTTGTGTATCCTTCGAATTGTCATGTTATTATTATTTCTCTGCGACGTCGGGGGGGGAATCCACTGGCGTGGTACGAGAGCCGCGACACCGGCCGCTGACTCTCGTTGCCTATCGTACTGCCAGTACCCGGGAGTTCCCCCCCCCCCAGCCGACTGGCCGGGGCTCTAACAAACGCAGTCTCGGACGACCGAGACCCCCAATGGTAGTAAACCATTGACATACCCCACTCTCCTAGTGAGAGCCCCGAATCGCAACCAGTTAATCGCAAACAATAATAAAAGTATAATACGGTGGAGGAGAAAATATATTAAGAAAAGCAAAAAAAAAAGCAAAAAAAAACTTGCAGCCGCCGACGGCACACGCTTTCCGCAAAAAAGCGCCGACAAATATTGTAGAGTGTGGAGGTGTACCTGGAATTTTTTACAGGGCTGTTCACGGGTCGTCTCTAACCTCGCGGGTCAGGTCGGGTCGGGTCGGGTCGGGTCGGGTCGGGTCACGGCCGGGTCGAGTAAGGGTGGCCCGACACGGCCAACACCCCGATTCGTGAGAGTTTCGTGAAACGTCCTGACCCAGCCCGCGGGTTGGGTCATGGCAGGTGAGGAGCCCTGGGTTTTTACTCGTGGTCGTTGCATTAAACGTAGCAGCACAGCGTTGCGTTCGCGCGACTTGCCGATAGCACCCCGAGCGACGACCTGCTTGCCGGCGCCAGACCGTTGCTCATACTCGTTTACGTGGCCGACCAACAATTAGTTACACCCGCTATTAATAGTCAACCGAATCGCTGCTATTTAATACGTTCAGTTGACGATAACAAACACTCGTTGGCCAAACCGATCGTTACTACATACTACTGCCGTAGTGGTGGTCGACCGGCCGTTTCTGTTGAGTAGCCGAGCGGCCGTTTACTCGTACTATAATTGGTCGACCGTTGTTGTTCGCAACCAATCGGCCGCGTTTCGTATCCGACCGGCCATTTTTCGTGCCCAATCAATCGTTACACTCGGTAGGACGACCGATCGATACTCGGTAGACGATCGACCGTTACTCGGTAGACGACCGACCGTTACTCGGTAGGCGACAGACCGTTACTCGGCAAAAGATCGACCATCACCGTTACTTGCACCATTACTGACACCGATGACGATGAATACGAGTATTATTATTTCTCGCGTAGATACAGTGGAGTGACTGCATGAGATCTACCTATCTGCCGGCCTGCGCGTGTCGCCCGCCATGCAGGCAAATGATGGCATAATACCAGACGATGCAAACTTTGCGAACCTTTGACTGGTTGGCTGGCTGGCTGGCTGGCTGGCTGGCTGGCTGGGCATTCGGCGCACGACACGCCTTCGGCCGCGAAAAGGCAATTTACAGAAAAAGCCTTCAAAAAAAAATAAAACCCCCATACATCCCATACACACATACTCGTACGTACGTACGTAGATTGCAGCCTCTACCTGACACCGGGACCCGTCGTCACTAACTGTTCATAAAAAATGGTGCGGCAGAAAAGTGGGTGAGAGGTATTACGTATCATACGAGTATATTGCCCTCCCCCCTTCCTTCACCACGAAAACAAAACTGATTTGCCCCGAACAGAGGTATGATACAAACAGAGGTCGACGTGAAGACAAAAAAAGAAGCCAAAATTTCACGACCCTACTCTCTCGTGGGCTAATTACCCCCCCCCCCCCCCCCCCCCCCCCCCCCCCCCCACCCCCCCCTGTCTGCCTGGTCGGTGAAAACCCGACATGCTCCGTCCCGGCATTGTACGGATGCGAGGGTCTATGGTCATACGACTACGGCCATGGCATGAGATCGAGTACATCTCTCCTATCGAGTACACACCCCCCCCCCCCCCCTATGGTCATACGACTACGGCCATGCATGATATCGAGTACAACCCCTCCCCTCCCTCGCCCCATGTCTCCCTCGCCATAGCACCACCATACACCAATCAAAGCACGCCGTGACGCTTGCCATGCGCAAGGCATCACGACCCCCCCCCCCCCGCACCGCAACTGGGAGAGGGTTAAAACGAGGTCGGGCTTGGGAAAGACACAGATAACTCGCAAGCAAGATCTGCAAAAACGTGCCCGAGAGCGGAACGTCGTCGGAGCCTCTCCGACCGGAAAAAATCACGACCAGCACGACCAGCACCAAGGCACCCGCGCCAAACACCAGCAACAATAGCACCATTCGGCAAGCACCACAAGCGCCAAGCATCAGCAAGCACCAGGACTATCAAGTAGCATCAACACCAACACCAGCAGCGCTACTAAATACCGCCAACACCAGCACAAAAGCACAGGCGTCAGAAAGAAGCAGCAGCAGCATCAGCATCAGCAGCAGCAGCATGCTGCGAGCGGGGTCCGCACATCCAGCCGCACAACAAGAGACTGGTAAGCAAAGCAAGCCACCCACCCCACTTACCCACCCAAACACCCCACCGCCCACCCACAAGAAGCCCAGGACTAGTAACTCCTACTACCGCTGTTGCGGGCTGAAAAACACTCGAAAGAGCGTCAGCTATCTGCAGTGGTGGCAGAAAGCCCCCCCGAGGGCACACCTCTGCCGCCGCCGCCGCCGCCGCCACGGGCAGCGTTAGCTTTAGCAGCGGCGGCGGCAGCGGCGATTTCGGGTTCCGTTTTCCGGCTCAGGCGCTTGATCAGCTCGTACACGCTCACGATCAAGACGGACGCCGGCGCCATCGCCAAAATGCGCGGCCCGAGGCCCTTCATCAGCCCCTTCGCCCCGCTCTCCGCCATCAAAATTCGGTACTCCGACCTGTTGTTGAAAAATAAAAAAAAAGAAGGTAGTTGTGTTTTTGTGTTTTCAGTGTCTCGTATTTTTGCATGTTCTTGCGTGTTTTCGTGTTCGCGTTTTCTCGTGTTTTTGCATGTTTTTGGTGTTTTTTGTTCGTTTTTGGTGTTTTTTTGTTTGTGTGTGTTCTTTGTGTTTTGGTGTTTTTTTTTTTGTGTGTTTTGTGTTCCCACATAAAAACAAGAAGAAAGCAAGGTAGGCGGAGACAGGGAGACGCAGGCCACACCAGTCGACAAACGCGATAAAACGAAAACGGATCGAACAGATAACAACCATGAAACACGACGTTGGGAGGGGAGGGGGAAATATAGGGAGAGCGAGACAGGCATCAGCACGCGTGCATACGCGGTCCTTAGGCCAAAAAAACGCAAATGTGCGAAAACGTAAACGAAAAGGCTGAAAAGCGGGGGGGGGAAAAAAAAAACAGAAACAGAAACAGAAAACAGAAAAAAAAAAAAAAAAAAAAACGGGAAAGAAACGAGTATGCCACCAAAAAAAAAAAAAAACACTCTTTGCGCTCCAGATTTATTTTAGAAATAAGAGCCACATTGCAAGAGATCTAGCGGCGCCAAGCCAAGCGGCGAGTGCGGTGTAACCGCCTGAGAAGGTTCATGCCGAGGCAGCTTCCGCTACGAGCATATAGGCGGCCGTCACGCCACCGCTTCCTCTTAGCCGGCGCCGTAGTCAAGCCGTGACATAAGGCACAAGTAGCGGTTCAATATATCACTCTTCCCTCCCCCCCCCCCCCCCCCCCCACCCCGCTCACGGCAAGCAACGAATGAGTACCCCCCCCCCCCCCCCCCCCCCCCCCCCCCTCCCTCAACCCCGATCCCCTCCTCCCCTCCCCCCCTTCCGTCTCGAAAGGGATGCGTGGTGCGTGATCCCCAATGGTCAATTTACTAAAGCAATCAACGAATGAATACGCCCCTGCGAGGGTCTATGGTCATACGACTACGGCCATGCATGATATCGAGTATCCCCCTTTCCCCCCTTCCCGCCCTGTCCCGTCATACGACTACGGCCATGCATGAGATCGAGTACATCTCTCCCATCGAGTACACCCCCCCCTCCCCCCCCCCCCCCCCCCCCCCCCCCCCCCCCCCCCCCCCCCCCCTACCTACTCCCAACCACCTCACCCCACACCCCGTCACCACTATTACGGGGGACCATAGTAAATAGGACCTACGGTACAAACAATAACCTATATATTTCCCTGTTTTTACTGACAATATTTGGTCCTATTTACTACGGTCCCCCGTAACACCACCACCGCGCAACTCACGCCAGCGTTCTGTCGTCGCCTCGCCGGCCTTCCACCTGGAGCCTCGTCCGTAGCACATCCAGCGGGTTGGTGAGCACGACCGTGGTCATGCCTGTGCAGAATCCCGCGGCCGCCTGGCCCCCGACCTGCCTCTGCTGCGGCGTCAGCGACGGGAGTGGCGGCGGGAGCTGTCCCAGGGCTCGCACGAACGCCCGGCTGTACACACCGTACGCCGCCCACCAGAGCTGGGGCCAGCAGCAGCAGCAGCAGCAGCAGCAGCAGCAAAATAACATAAGATAGCAGGAGGGACAAGTATAAAAGAGGGGGGGGGACAAAAAACAAAGAGCAATAAAACAGTGAAGAAAAAAGGAAGGGATAACACAAAAAATATGGCAACGGAACCAGGGAAAGGCGGGAGGGAGGGAGGGAGGGAGGGAGGGAGGGAGGGAGGGAGGGAGGGAGAGAGAGGACACACACCCAAAACGATGGAAGAAAGGGAGGGGAAGGGAAGGGGATGAGAGGAGAGGAGACGAGAACGAAACACACAAAAAAAACTGCCAACAACAACAAAAAGAGCCTCAAGTAATGCCATCGACACATGCACACCTGGTACGTGCGCACGTAGAGCTTAGCAGCAGTACACGCGCGGCGTGCACATCATTATACAGGATACCTGGTACAATACAGATTAATCGCCAAAAAAAGGCGTGTCAATTAAGGGCATAAAAATATTTACCAGGTATATATACGTAGATGGTCGACATTGTTTCCAAAACCATACCTGATGTCCCGATTTTTGTTTTTTTTTTCCGGCCAATGTTTGTAGGTCAGGCTAGGGGTCAGGGCTGCGTTATAGGTTGTATGGCGTTCAATCTAAAAACCCTTCTTGCATTACCGGAACCGAACCACACACCGGGAACAAAATGTCGCGTTTTTCCATGCTGCAGTACACTGACCGTATCCTGCATTTTCCTTCATATGCCATACATGCCGTCGTGAAAAAAAGGAGCCACGTCACCTACAAAAACATGGCGAAAAACCCCCCAACTATTCCATACTTACCGCCGACGTGGGCGCGAACTGCAGCACCGAAACGCCGAAGCCACGGTAGAAACCCCTCAGGCCGCTCTCCGCGAACACCTGTCTCGCCACCTCCCGCGCGGTGACATTATGCCTGCCTGCCCCCCCCCCCCCCCCGTTCTCCCCCCTCCTCGCCCCTGCCCCCTATCTCGCCCTTCCCCTTCTGCTGCAACTCCCCCCCCCCCCCCCCCCCCGACTGCTGCCGCTGCCGCTGCCCTGCCACCAACCGCCTGCAGTGGTGTTCCCTTGCCGGGTGCCCCGCCCCCAGCCCCAGCCCCCGCTCCGACCCCCCCCGCGACCCCGGCCTTCGCGGTGGCGGCGGTGGCCGCGGCATTCGATGATCCCGCGGTCCCGCTCGCCGGAACGCCTTCCCCCGCTCGGTTATCGACCATCATCCTCTGCAACGCATGATACATACGGCGGCAGCAGGAAGAGGAGGAAGAGGAGGAATCAAAGCGTACCGGTTATGATGCCATTGAGCGGGTGGAGAGCGGAAGGGGGAGTGGCACTTATACACAGAGAGAGAGAGAGAGAGAGCGAGGGAGGGAGGTGGTGGAGAGGGGGAGCGTGTGGTTAGAGCGAAGCCGGGGAGAGGGATGGGCGGACGGCGGCTCATCCCATGCGTTGAGGGGCGTGGGGCTTACACTAGAGAGCGGGGAGGTTCTGACTGCCGAGTCGCGTCAATTTGTTGTTACCCGCGTCTATCTCGGGTCACCACCGCTCGTGCCACGTTGAATTCTTATGCTCCACGCAACTTCCGACTTGCTGCCGAGGAATAAACCTCAAGATGTTCCATGACGGCCCAACGCTCGCACCGAGCTTTCCTCGTGTCGTCGTCATCTGACCCGGCCCGACGGAACTCCGTCGTCGCCGCCGCCGACCGATCACCCATCACGAATCACCGATTCGACGAGAGTCGACGAGGGAACAAAGCGCTGAGGTCTTCCCGCGAAAAACAGACGCAAGGCACGCACCGTCGTCGTGGGCAAGGGGGAGGAGAGCCTGCTATGTGACCCCGGATCTGAGGTACAGCTAGGAGGCAAGAGAGAAAACAAGGGCGGGAGGCAACAAATAGGATGAAAAACAACGTCGTAGAGATAGCATAGCTGCCGCCATGAATAGTAACTCGGGCAGCGGGATATTTACAACCGCCGTCAACCCGTGTGCGTTGCCGATTGGTAGACGGTGGGGTATTACGGGGGGGTCCACAGTTAATGGGACCAAATTTTGTTAGTAAAAATACGTAAATAATATAGGCTTTTATGTATACCATAGGTCCTATCAACTATGGACCTCCGTATTAATAGTAGGAGTCGTCGTTGGCGGTCGTTGTTGTTTAGTCGGCACTGCAAAAACACGTTTCGCTGTAAAAAAAACAGTCGTGCTTCCCGTCAGGTCACCAGACAGAAGACATCGAATCAGGCTCCAATACATACGCCACTGCGGGGGACCACAGCAGTAAACAGGACCAAATATTGTCAGTGAAAATAGGAAAATATATTTTAGTTTTTTTTTTGTGTCTACCGTAGGTCCTGTTTACTATGGTCCCCCCGAAGTACTGCATACTGCTGGCTATACTGACATTGCTGCAGTATCGCGCACGATGGAGAGGGCATCGGGGTCAGGGATCAGGCTCAGACACGTTGCTGCCGTGTCGCCCACGAGCAGAACGACGTACGTGTACACAGCAGTACCACACAGCAACAACAACAGCAGTGCTGCTAGCGTCATGCTATTGTAAACACTGTATGTGCGTACAGCAGTACTGATATGATATCATGACTTCAAAAGTCTGGAGTCGACCTCGAGTGGGAAAAAACAAAGCCAGGAACAGCGAGGTGCTGCTGTTGCTGCAGCTGGAGCTAATTGTGCTCCCGACGGAGCGCTTGGGTGGAGGCTGCCGAGATGTAGCCATCTCGCCATGGCGCAGCAATCGTACAGCAAAAAGCACACCAATAGGGAGGAGCCCAGAAACGCAGTTCCGGTGGTCCCCTTTTTTGCGGCTCTCGGCGCACAGCGGCGGCGGCGCTGTTTAGCTGCTTGTAGCTTGATCGATAGCTGCCCCGTGCTTGCTGGCGTTTTTTTCGGTTTGGCGTTTCGAACCCGGGGACACAAAAACCCCATCTTGTTTTTTTCAGAAAACGCCTCACCATATACGAGCAAACGTCACGGCGGGGGCTTCCAAGCATCATTTTTTGGGGCACTCTATTTTTTTTTCGGCGTCGTCGAAACTAGAAACAAACAATCACCGACCAGCCACATACGCGGGTGTCGGTGTCGACGGCGGCAGCGGCGGCGGCAGCGGCGGTTGGCGTTGTCGTCTTCCACCTCGCGCGGTGGTGTGTGTGTGTCACCAAAAAACATAAACGCGTTTGGTTAGCCACTAGTTCCGCTGATACTACTGCGGCTGCTGCTGCTGCTGGTGCTGCTGGTGCTGCTGGTGCTGGTGCATGAACACAAACATATAAATACACACACAGCCCCCGCTTACTCCCCCTACTCCCCCCCCCCCCCCCCCCCCCCCCCCCCCCCCCCCCCCCGCAAAAAACGCCCTTTCTCTCGCCTGCCCGATGATGTCAAGCGGCACCGTGAAAAACTGCATCACCGTAGAGCTTGCCCCCCCCGCGGCCATGTTCCGCGCAAGATCTCCCTTCTCCGGCCCCAAGCGCTCATAAAACTCGCTGCTTGGCCCGAGCTGGTGACGCACCACCTATGGCCACAACGACCACGACAACACCGGCAAGGAAGGGGAAGCGGGGGTGTACTCGTGCCATGCCATGCATGGCCGTACTGTACTCGTAAATATGACCATAGACTCTCGCATCCTGGAGCACGTCGAGTTTTCGCACTGACCGGGTAGACATCAGTACTGACTTGTCATGCATGGCCGCAGTAGTCGTATGACCACAGACCCTCCCATCCCTACAACCCCGGAGCGGAGCAACTGCGGGTTTTCGAGGACGACAGGCAGACGTCGCTTGCACCAAGAGCTTTGCTAGGCGCCGTGAGGCTGTTCAGCGAGTCGCATAAAGGGTGGCCTGCATCCTACCACGTAAGAACCGCTCGTGAGGTGGACTTTCTGGCATACTGATGGCAGCGTTTTTTTTTTGGGGGGGGGGCGCACTCATTTGTTGCTTGCCTTAGTCATTTAACCATTGACTACGCCTCCCCTTCGAGAGCATCGGAGGCGGGGGGGGGGGGGGGGGGGGGGGGGGGGGGGGGGGGGGGGGGGGGGGGGGGGTAGGATTGTGTTTTTTTTTTTTTTTTTTAGTTTTTTTTCGCACCTCGTACGTGGTGAAGTAAACCTGTCGAAACACAAGGCTCGTCGAGCTTATCCAGAACCCCTGCACAGCGTCGCATGACGGGACAAAGCAGCCGGGGGCGTCAAGATGAGCGCGTGCGGGCGTGCGGGCGTGCTTGCGCGAGCGAGCGGGCCGATGCGAGGGATCGAAAGGAGCCGGGGGTTTCCGTGATGACCTGTTTGTCACGCGCATAGGTCAAGGGGTCCAGCAGGAAATGTATCGTAATATGGCATTCCTTCTAGTGCAAACGATTTTTACGCGGTGTGCGCCTCGACGAATCGACACTTTGCTTAGTTTTCTCGATAGACGCTTGCCAGCGAGTATGCTGTGGCTGCTCGTAGCTCTATACCTGGTAGTCGTCGAAATATATACTGTGCCCGAGGGTTGTGGGCCAAGGCAAACAACAGCTCCCTTGCGACATTTTTTTTCGTTTTCTTCCCCCGATTTTTCATGTTTGAAACTACAGCAGTGTGGAAATACTTGTCTTGAACTTGGTGATTAATTTGTATATTTGAAGTTCGGGTGGGGATTTTTATCTTGAAATTAGTGTGGGAGCGATTCCAGGATGGCAAACGCGAAAAAAGAAACAAAAGAAAAGGAAGAAAGGACGAGTCTTCTTGTGGAGGTCGCCGTAGACGCCAGGGTTCTTCGTCGTAAGTAAGTAAGGTTGACTCGCTGAGCTGCGACCCGCAAGACCTTGTAATCAAGCGTGGCCCAAAAAAAGACAAAATGGTCTATATATCTAAAGACAATATCACGGTAGAACTTCAATATCATCGTTCATCTTGAGGCAAGTCCCTCCTCCCCCCCCCCCCCTCCATTAATTTATAAACTCGTTTATCTGTGCATGAAATTCATTCGTCTGTGGCGCAAAACAGCTGTGCCCCACCCTTGCCCCACGCTCCGCCTTCTCGTCACCTTGTACAGCCCCCGGACCCCCTCTTTCCGGATGGTGGTCTTGGCCACCTCGAACGCCGACTTCTCACTGGAACCCCTCTCCACTTGAATTTTGGTCTTCAGCAGAAACGGGGGGTACAGGAACGCCCTCACTCCCATGAAAAAGGTGATCCCATAGGTGTAACTGTCGGTCGCAAGGAAGGGTGCATGGTGGAGGGGGGGGGCGCGGGCGCTCATTTACTGCTCGCCATAGTCATTCGACCATTGACCACGCATCCCTTTCGAGACGGAGCACCATTTCTACTCCAAATAGAGACACCTCCAACAGTTGGCTGCTCAATACGTTGTTTCCATATATTACATAGAAACGTTTTTGCTAATCTTATCCCCTTCCTGTTTGGCCGCCTGTGGCCACCATCTATCTCCTAGGATAGCGATGGTTTTCTCGCTGCTATCTAGTGTATCAAACTCCTCCATGTCACATTCGTCTATTTCCCTCATCTCCTCTTCTAACACATCCCGTTCCTCCTTGTACATTTCACATTCTCCTACTCTGTGAGTTCTACTCTCTATTGCTGTTCCACACGGGCACATCTGTGCATCTACTTCCTCCTCCCGGTTGCTCGTATACCTCTTTCTTCTTTCTGGCAGGTCCAGGCCACCTACACGAAATCGCAGTTCCAGCGTTTTCGCGAAGTCCGTTGGGCCGTGCAAATACATTTTCATTCTTATTCCTTCGCTCAATCTCCCAAGTGTTTTTCCGATTCCACCTTGTTTCTTAGCGCCAGCCTTTCACTTCTTTCTTTTCCTTTCTTCCACGTCTGCCTTGTACCTCCCAAACTTCCCGGCGGACATCACCTCTTCGTGGTTTCCCCCTATACCCTTCCATACCTTTTCAACTACGCCATCCCACCCTATTCCAGGTCGCCCTTTTGTTACTCGGGGGGGGGGAGAGGAAGAAAGGGGGCAAGGGAGTTGGGGACGGCCGGAGGAGGTGCAGGGATGGCGGCCTTTCGATAATGTCCAAGGTCACGACGAAAATCCAGAAACCTGTTTGATTATTGCTTTGAGCGCTTCGAGATGCACCGCCGATGTATACATCCTACTAGATTTACAGTAAAACAGGACTTGCGTACAGTAAACTCTACCCTAAGACGGAAAATCGGCCTTGCTGCTTTCGAGTTTGGCTATAGAGGAGAAGGCACCACTATACACAGCAAGCAGTCGGAACAGAAACAGTGACAACACGTACTCCCGCCTTGGGTGTCGGCAAGAGGGAACCAAGGCGACAACGGCGTGGAATCGAGTCAAGCCCCGAGGCAAAACGGAACTGCGGGCGGAAGAAAGCCTTTTACTACTGGAAAACCCGTCCGAATCTATTATCCATGTAGTTTGGGAGCTACCAAAGGGATATTAGCCCCTTTACAACCGCACCCATGATTTTGGGGACAAACTACTCGGAATTAGTGTGGGCTCATGTTTACAGCGGCACGTCAAAAGGGTCTTAACGTTTCAAGACAAAACACGTACACACAAGACAGTTAATACCCGTACAATGGTAGTAACTTAAAACCAGGTTATATGTGATAGCTGACGACGCTTCAAAAACCACGAGACCATACCCCCCGCTATGACCTACTGGCTGCTGCCATATAGCCCAAATCACACACCTGGTACAGAGAGTACGTGCGTACCTCAACTGTGCGGTACCGGGTAGGTGTCTTAACGTTCCTGAGCCTATACGAGTTTTTACAGGTAACGACAGCAGTGAAAGCAGCAAGCCAGTCGGTATCGATACGACGACCTGAATTTTGCAGGTAACATATCTGCGGCGGCGATATTTTAGCGACAGGCCACTATGAACAAATGACACTTGCTTGGCGCTCTTCTTCATGTACTCAGACACGGCGTGGGGCCGTGGCTCGTGGTGTCGTGGTCACCTATAAGAAACTATGTGGCCTGCACCTCTACTGTGCTTTGTGCCTGGTATGATCCCTGGTAAAATACCAGCTACGAAGGACGAGTACGTATTATTAATAGATAAGAGAACACCTTCCGTGAACCTTGATGGTTGCGCGATACTGCGGCCTTTTTGGGAAATTGATACCTGGTACGTCGATATTTCGGTAACGATGAACACATGTACGGCCGTACTCGCAGTCTGCATTCCTGAGCGCATGCTCGCGTTCAATGGTCCATTTTCTTATTGCGAGTAGTATAGAGCTATCGTATTAATAGCGTTTTTATAGAGCTTCGTTAACCCTACTAGAACTGCATTCCCATTTTGGGTACAATCCACTCAAATACCAATTGATCTGTCCCTAAAACGGGACTGCAGGAGTATTACGGGGGTCCATAGTTAATAGGACCTATGGTGTACATAAAAACCTATATATTTACCTATTTTTACTAACAATATTTGGTCCTATTTACTATGGTCCCCCGTAAAAAACGGGTTGACACCAGCTAGCCTTGTGCATAGGGTAGGTACATCGTACCGGTATGCGTTATGGGTCAAAAGCCCTAAACCTACACGACTACCCGGCGGGTGTCACGGGACAACGATCCCAGGGCACGTGATTTTATCGACCGGGACGGCATTGGGGGGTAGGGGCGGCAACCTAAAGCTGCCCGACCAACCGTGGGTATGTTGTCTCGATTCTGTATGTCATACCTGCTACGTGCATACGTACCAGGTAGAACAAACAGGGTATATGATAAAGAGAGAAAAAAAAAGCACAGACACACACGTCACTTGGCTATGAGATCGAGAGTTTCGTCGAGACTCGTCTTTTTGCAAGCTGAGTGTAACACTGCTATTAATATTAATACTGCTGTAACACTGCTAGTAATATTAATACTGCTGTAATACTGCGATCGAGCGCGCTACAGGTTCTACTGCTAAAGTAAGCAATGCTCGTATACCCGATGGGGTTGGTATTGCGGGGCGGTAAAATATACCGAGTAAACCCGTTCGTGGGCTATACCCGCGGGTAGGGTACCCGGGTATTTATATCATACCCACAGAGTACATGCCCCGACAAACACAAGTCAGTAAATACGTACGTACGTGGAGCTCTGAGGTACTGGTACAACAGGGCACGTACGCACTTGTACACTCGCCCGGCAATAATTTGATACCCGTGGTACCACCAGATACGAGTGCAAAAACCCAACCACATCACGGCCCTGCTCTGTAAATAATTAGGGCGTGCCTTCTTGGGCCTGCCCTTTTGTTTTTGCTCAGTGCGAGTATCATGTATCATACGGTTCGATCGCGTGTGCAAGAACAATGTTAGCAGAGAGGGCGTGCTAAATGTTCAAGCGCCGCGCGTCGCGAAGGCACTACCCGCAATGTTCACGTAACCAGTATAAATTTCGTGAGGGGTCGTATAGGGGTGGATGAAGTCAATTTTACAATTAATACATGACTCGAGGTATATACCGTATCACACTGGGTGACAAGATAACGCACTCCCCGGGACGAATTTCAGAGCCGGTTTCCTCCAAAACATGGGGGGATCACACGACGAAAATGGTGGCTTTGGAGAAAAAAAATCGTCGAGAAGGTTGCATAGACGCATCGCTCGACGTACTCAGTACGTCCTCCCCGTGTGTACAGAAACCCACCCCCCTTTGAAAATCGTCCGAGGGAGTGTGTGTGTTATCTTGATTATAGTATACGGTACCTGGTACCACTCTGGGCGGAAATATAAGGGGCTTTTAGCTATTCATATTAAGACCAAGCGGTCCTTATATTTCCGGCCACAGAGTGATATGTGGGGTAGGGGTGTGTGTTATTCACATTGCACCGTTTTTTCTACCCGTCGACATCCAGCACAGCCAGTGTCCGTGCCGATTCTTCAATCCCAGAGAGATACAAGCTCTGTGGAACACAAAACTACGCCACAGTCAGAGATACTACAGCAATACATCGAAAATGCAACAAACGGAGTAGAATAATGCAATGTCATGCCATCGTACTGGATACGACAGACACGACATCCACATTCTACGTATGAAAGAGAGAAAAACAAAGAAGAAACAGAAAAAAACAATTCGGAGAAAACAAGAAAACTGAAAATAAATTAAAAGGTGCACGAACAATAATTCGGTGGATGAAAACTATTAACGATTAAAAAAACAACTCGAGCTACAGCAGTAGTGTAGATTGAATAGTGTTGCCCAACAGAGGGACACGATATTAATGGATTCATAGGACGACACAAATCAACTCGGCCCTGTCGACACACAAACGCCCCTAAGCTACAGCCAACATACACCCACTCCTCGAATTCTGCAGCTTCAGATTTTGTCTTCTTCATATATATATATATATATATTTATCTATTTTTTCTTCATCACTTTTACTTTCCAGCCCATGCGTAGGAGGTTTTACCCTCGTATACGGACTGCTGTATTTCTTGCATGAGGTCATACAAAGGCCGTAGCACGCGCGGTGGAAGTATCACTATCACGGGGGACCATAGTAAATACGACCAAATATTGTCGGTAAAAATAAGTAAATATACAGGTTTTTATGTATACCATAGGTCCTATTAACTATGGACTCCCGTAATAACAGTATCGTACACAGCCTGCAACGATGGGTTTCGACCAGATCCTCGATCTCACAGCTCTTAATTTTTCTAATTTTTTTTTTCAATACGTACACTTGATTACAGTAAGCGCCCGCCAACAACGAACACCCGGTCTGAGCAAGCCTTATATTCTTCCACTACTGTACTAGTAATAGTAACTGTGACACCACAGAATTGAGCATGTACTATTTCTTATGTCCCAAGGTGGGGCTTTTACGGCAGTAGTGTTGCGTTCGCCGCTGAGCACATTTTCTTAATCCAATTTTCTCACTACTGACAATGTCCGTCAAAGCGTGACCCTTATGTTCTTATTACAGTAGTAGGTGATTTCTTATTTGTGGGCCTTTAGTCTATTACGGGGGTCCATAGTTAACAGGACCTATGGTATACATAAAAACCTGTATATTTACCTATTTTTACTAATAACAATATTTGGTCCTATTTACTATCGTCCCCCCCGTACTAGTCTGTGTACGAATACGAAAAGCTGCAAACGGGACACACACAAGCCGCCGACCGCCTACGGCAAACAATGCTCTGACATTTTGTGCGTCATGCGTTGTATTTACCAGAGTTTGAGCATGGTGGATGGTGTCACCGTGCCGTTTCGTGCGTCGCCTTTCTTTACGAGAAGTTGAGGTCGTCGCAAGAGCTCTCTCTCTCTCTCTCTCTCTCTCTCTCTCTCTCTCTCTCTCTCTCGTTGTTGTCTTTTGCTCGATGACGGAGAAATACGTATCGTAGAAATTCCGCGTTGTCCGGTAATGTAATGATCTTTTTATTATTGATATAAATATAAAAACGCTGCTTACAATATCGGACAGAATCGTAGTGGGCACCTTTGCTGCATTACCACGCAGGCTGGGTGACTTGTTTCGCGATGCCGTAGGGACTTGGTTTCATGAACTTTCAGCTATACAACGGCTACTCTGGGGCTACTCGTACATACGAGCTATTCTACCGGATACGGTCCAACAGTAGCACGTAAACATCATATACTATGTACTCGACGAGCATCGTTCTACAGCTACTGCTGCTGCACCTAGCTTACGAGGGTGCTTTAACAGTCTACAGTAGGCGTCCCCGGTGGCTTGGTAGGTGGTCCGCATGCCCATCAAGATCAATTTCGTGGGATCGAGTCTCACGGAGTGCATGCTCGTAGGGGCTTTTTCTTGCATTAAAAATTGATTAGCGGAAAGCGTGAGAGCGCGAGTTAGGCCGGATCTTATGCAATATTATTGTTGTGATTGAAAACGGAAGGAAGTCGGATTTTTCGCCGGCAACAAATCCCACCACAATTTGATGTGCCATCTTCTCGTGATTTTGGTTTTATTTCATGGGGGAATAGAAAAGAACAGAACAGAACTGAGATTTGGAACTCCACGACATGTACGAGCCATTCACGCCGGGTTGGGCGATCAACCTTCACTACCAGCTCCTCGAGGGAAGGAACGGAATGCGGAGCCTTCTGGGGAGCTGCGTAAGGGATTTCCTAGCCGCTGGACAAGCAAGAATCTCTCGCTCCCACGGAGCAGGAGTTGCTTGCAGCGGTCGTATCAGAAAAAACCCGTTAGATTGTTTTGATACTGCTGTAGTCTCGTCCTGTTCGTCCCCAAAGTTGTTTTTCCTAGAGTAGGTGCAGTTGGGCTGCCGGCCGCAACACGCGCGATGGTGGCCAAGGTACTGATGCCCTCCCTCTGCGTGGTGGCCGATGCACGAGTGCTGTGTCCCAGCTGTGTACAAGCGTAACCAAGCACGTTGCGTCGTGACCCGTCGTGAGCCCATTCTATAACCCATACAAAATTGAAAAATGCCTCCGAGGTCTCATACAAAAGCGTATTCAATCACTTTCTGAAATAATACAGGTATCAAGGGGTTGAAAAAGGCCGCCAAAAAAAACCATTTGGTCAAATAATATCATCGATAAAATCAAGGAACATTTTTTTCAATCAACAGGCCCCATAAGGCTGTTTCCTATGCGAATCGATTTCGAGCTTCAGATCTATATTTTTCGATCTCAAAAATGAATGACCCTGCTTATGCAGTCCAAACATGCAAAATCCAACCAGATTTTTTTCGATTTGAGAATCCGATGACCCAAGTCGTCGGATTCTGGCCCAAAATCCGACGACTTGGGTCATCAGATTTTCAAATCGAAAAATGGCATGCTCTCTACATTCAAGATGTTATCCACGACAGCAAACAGCAGCAGAACGATCGATGAGTTGGATGGTGACAGCTAGCTGTATAGCGACGTTGCTTCGCGCCCGACGCGCGGTCGGCGGGCGGCGCGTCCCTCCGTGGCCAGACTACAGTCGGTTCGCGGGGGCTCAGGCTCAGGGGCCAAGACAAGCGCACTCGGCGCGCACCTCTCCGTGGATACGTACTCGTAGACTACAATGCTGTACAGCAGCAGTCAGACACATTATGAAACGCAAAATACCAAGACAGTTCAACTCTAGCGCACTCGCCACGTCTCTTCGCCGCTAGACCAGAGGCAGTCAGCCTGGCTCGGACGCTTGGGGTCCTGCGCGCAGGGCACCGCACCCAGCACGTCTCTTCGCGGCGCCAGACCACAACAACAGCAGTTGGTCTTGCGTTTGCTCCAATCTCAGCACGCGTAATAAATCTGATTTTTCCGCATGGGAAGACTGTTTCGATTTGCCAAGTTCACATCTGAAAATGCGATCGGGGCAAAATATGAAGCTCAAAAATCGAACCGCATACGAAACGGCCTAAGACCTATGCCAATGGGAAAGCGA
The DNA here is from genome assembly GCA_031763025.1 of Macrocystis pyrifera. Lineage (NCBI taxonomy): Eukaryota > Phaeophyceae > Laminariales > Laminariaceae > Macrocystis > Macrocystis pyrifera. Next base: position 13,028,305 of record JASSKH010000003.1, read on the forward strand.
AGTATCACTAAAAAGTTTGAATTCCAAAGACACCCGCCAAAAAAAATTAGAACACGCTTCCTACGGGCACGTTTAGAAAAAAAAAAAGTTCCCAACATTTGGAAAAGCCCGAAAAGAGCAAATCTCGGGCCGATGTTGGGCCAAGATCGGCTTGAGAAAAACTCAGGCCGATCTTTGGTTCGAAGCGGCGAGATTCCGAGTCCTCGACAGACATCGATCGACAAAACCAACGATTGCGTCATGAATTCTGAACGGAGTGCGCTCGTCAGGGGCTCCGACCCACCCTTGGGTCGCCGCCTTCACACAATGGCCAGTGACGTGTGGCGGGCGCTGGCCAGGCGTACGATAAAAAAACAATTAGCCGCTGGTGTGTACAAAACAGAAGACAAACTTTCTCGATCCGTCTCGAATGGCGAAAAACAGGCTTTTTTTTTCAGGTTTGGGAGGGTACCGCAGGACGCCGCCGGCAAGCTCTCGCCCCCTAGAGCATGTGTTCACTTTCTATCTTCAATGCCGTCATCTATACTCGTTGGCCTTGCCCGACACCAAGCGGGTTGGCCGTGGGCTAAGTCTATATCGAGATCGAGCATCTATCGTCGCACGAGCTGATTTTTATCAGCGTGTTGACAATTTGCAACAAGAGAAAACAAATTGCGCCGCCTACAGCCGCTAGAAAAAAAAAGAAGGAAAAATCAACACTTTTTTTTCTCTTTTTTCCCGCAGCGGCGGTATATACGAGGATATTTTCGGCTGTTTTTTTTTTTTGCAATATTTTTGAAAGAAAACTTTTGGATTTCGCGTTTCCATTGGCATAGGTCTATACGGGTCGTTTTTATCTGGTATTTTTTTTTTTTTTTTTCGTTTCGCGGAAATTTCACGGAAACGCGCGAAGAAAATGCGGTGGGGTCCTATTATCGCCTGGTATCATGTTTCGTGAGGTTGCAACGCTCGTCCATCTGATCGAATCGTCGGAGCCAGCGGCGCGCGCGTAGGCCGTCCGCTCGATCGTGCCGCTAAAGGTGCCCCGACCCCTGTTACAGGGGTCCATAGTTGACAGGACCTATGGTGTACATAAAAACCTATATATTTTACTATTTTTACTAACAAAATTTGGTCCCGTTAACTATGGACCCCCGTAAATAGTAAAAATAGGGAAATTTATATGTTTTTGTGTGTACCGGAGGTCCTATTTGCTATGGTCCCCCTTAATAGAGAGGCGACCATGCCTCGCCGTACCTCGCGAGCTCAACTTTTGGCGACAAAGCGCGCTCCACGACACGAAAAGCTGGCGATTTCGTACTGATCTTGGCTGTGTCGGTGAGTCGGCTCTCTCGACAGGACGAATAGAGCTCTCGTTTCGCACGGAGCTCTCTGCCACGAGCCGCGGCCTGAGAATGACCCTGGGGATGACCCTGATCTATCCTGTGCAGTGCCGAGTGGTGACATGGCGCACACGGCTCACACGGTGCGCCCGCCGCCCGATCTTCTGCGACGATGCGGGACTTTTCCGCGATACGGGAAAATATTTTTTACGTATTTTGCCGGGGTTGAAATTTTTCCGCGAAACGCGAAAGAAATCCGGGAATTTTCCTCCAAACGCAAAAATTAACGCCCGATTAATAACGCCCCTAAGACGCAGTTCTGATGAGTTTTGATATAATTTGGGACCAAACACCCCGAAACCTTCGATTAATACAATCACCCAAAATAATATATTGCACAAGGTCCGGCCTTTAGCTACATTCGATGAAAATCGACGAGCAATGGCAATGCTGAACCCTATGCGTGACAAAAAAAAAAGGCACGTACCGGGGAGAAGAAGGGACGATACTTGTGACCATGGCTTGTCTAGAAGATCGCTGAGGGTAAAAACCTCTTAGGGCCCATCTTATCGAGGACTTTTATTTTTTTTCAATTTTATGTATTTTTATTTTTCTAATTTAATATGCATCTGGTTGGTCGAAGAGTGAATCACCAGGCAGGCATTCTCAAGGAAAATTAGAAAAAATCAATTTGAGTGAAGAGTCTTTTGGGACTTTTTTCGTATGTATGATTTTTTCAATTTCAATTTGGAATTTGGGAGTTGATCAGCCTTGATGTAACATGTTCATAGTGGGTCAACACCCCCGGTGGAGTCTGGGTTGATTCTTGGCCGCATAGGCGACCACGATCAAGGCGATAAAACGCGAACCTCAACGAAAGGCGACCGGAGCAATAACCGCGCCCACGGCCACAGGCCATATCACGTCGTACCCCGGCGGTGGCGCCTCAAAAAAATCATGGCGGCCGCAAGCCCAATTTTTCGGCCTGCTCGATCGGCCAACCATCACGAAAACCGAGCAAACGAGCAAAAAAACAGAGGATACGCCCGAGACCTCGATAGCTGCATCAACGTTGCTGTTCCGCACGTGGCGCTTGAGGGCTCCCTCCGCCCACCCAAGACACACCCTGAGAGTGATAGCTTCTTATCCTGCGCCACCAAAAAGAAAAAGAGGCTGGCGGCGGCGCGCACGCACAACGCAAACCTTCGTTCTCGTCTACGCTCGTCGCTGTTTGTCGGCTGGGCGTTGTGTGACGCGGTGCGTTATTCCAGGTTGTTTCGAATTCCCTTTTGTTTAACAATGAATACGCCGTTTCCCGATAGGATACAGACACGTTTTTTTTCGAAATCAAATTAAAGTTCATTAAAATTAAAATTTTATTTCCAAATAACGAAATTTAGCGTTCCCCAATAAGATGGGCCCTTAGGCTGTTTTCTATGCGGTTCGATTTCGAGCTTCAGATTTTGTATTTTTCGATCTCAAAAATGGGTGACCCTGCCTATGCAGTCCAAATATGCAAAATCCGACCGGAATTTTTTCGATTTGAGAATCCGACGACCCAAAATCCGACGACTTGGGTCATCAGATTTTCAAATCGAAAAATGGCATGCTCTCTAAATTCAAGATGTTATCCACGACAGCAAACAGCAGCAGAACGACCATTGAGTTGTATGGTGATACAGCAGTTGTATAGCGACGTTGCTTCGCGCCCGACGCGCGGGCGGCGCGTCCCTCCGTGGCCAGACTAGAGTCGGCTGGCGCGGGCTCGGGCCTAGAGACCAAGAGAAGTGCACTCGGCACGCGCCTCTTCGTGGATACGTACTCGTAGATTACACTGCTGTACAGCAGCAGCAGTCAGTCACAAAATGAAACACAAAATACAAACACAGAGACTCTATATAGCGCACTCGCCACGTCTCTTCGCCGTCAGACCAGAGGCAGTCAGCGTGGGCTCGAACGATTGGGTCCTACGCGCAGGGCAGCGCACCCAGCGCGTCACTTCGCGGCGCCAAACCACAACAACAGCAGTTGGTCTCGGCGTTTGCTCGAATCTGTACACGCACAATAAATCTGCTTTTTCCGCAGAGGAAGACTCCTTCGATTTGTCAAGTTCTTATCTGAAAATGCCATCGGGTCAAAATCTGAAGCTCAAAAATCGAACCGCATAGGAAGCGGCCTTACGAGTTACCTGGTATATAGGCTAGAAAGTAAAAGCGACTAAAAAAAAGAAAAAAAAAAAGTATTAATAGGAGTATCGTTACATGGACACGGGTGTTGCCGCACCTGGCTATGAGGGTGATTCCACAGCACTACGATCTGGTATCGATAGTTGTCGCAACATGCTGGTTTCAGTGCCAACGTGCCGACGATATGCACGACGACGGGTAGAAAGAACGGGTTATAAAGTAAAGAACACGCGTGTCTCGTGTCGCTTGTTTGATACCTGGTACCTGGTAACTGGTACCTGGTACCTGACCTGGTACCTGTACGAGGTACAGTAGTACTGGTATCAATAGTTACAGGTTACGGAACCAAGGCATTGCTAGAATATATCAAGGTTGCCGCAAGCCTCCCTATACCCACTACCAGCTACATACTTCTGCTGGCGCCCGGCGGTGGAGCTGCGGCCTTTCCGATACGATCTGCCCCTTCCTCGATTGTGCTTCCCTCGCAGCGAGACGTTGTAACAAGGATGTGGTGAATCACGTGATAGGTCACTGAGTGAGTTCGCGTCATCGCTTACTCTTGTGGGTATAGAGGGGCGTAATCGTTTAGTTCGTGTGGAGCATAAGGTGCTCCTCAATAACAAGCTCGTATTGTACTCACAATCGCTTCTTGTCTAGCTCTTCCCAGTCCACCGTCTGCCTTTCATTGGGTTCATTCATACTAGCGCTCGGTCCGTTCCTGGGCAGCACTGCGGCGCAGCGCGGCGTGATCGACGAGGGACGACGAACAACGGAGGAGCACGAAAATTGAGCCCATCTACGCTCCCTACTAAAACACGCCTATTCTTGTTGTGGAACACCTAGTTATTTCCGTGGACCCACCGATCAAACAAAAGGCTGAAGCTTACAGGTGGTACCTCGGGGCTGTCCAACGTTCACTTATTCGCGCGACCGCCAGCCTCCGCCCGTCGCTGACTGCTGGTGCAAGGTGAGCTTCATTTTTTGGGCTGGAGCACAGATGCGTGTTGGTGACCGCGTCTAGCCAGGCGATCCAATCCCGTCCCTCCGTCCCTTGTTTTGGCTCCCATTTTGATGTTCATCTCTTTCTCAAGGAGAGTGTGCGGAGCAACCTGCGGTCTGTTGCTAAGAGCGGACGCTTCTGGGGCACACTGCCTTGCCCCTCGGGCTGGGAAGGAAGACCGGGGTGGGGATGTGGAGATAACCGCTGCTTCACCCTTTTTTTCGTGAAGGTTTCGGTCGTGCTTTCGTGTCTTCGCTTTGAGTGTTTTTTTTGTGCAAACGCGTCTACGCGCGTCTGTCTAGGCTATAACAGGTACAATAAGTGTGGAGCGAGGCCTTCTGCCCGGCGAACATCAACACTTTTCGACTGATCCTACAGCAGTAGGGTCGATGCTTGTTGCAAAAGCGCCATATAGTGGGCGACCACGAGCGGCTATCGTACACCACTCCCCCCCATGCACTCGCAGAGCACACGCTGTGGGTTTACTCCCGTCCCTGTTCTCTGCTTTTTTGTAGGCCTGAATGCAACACCTCACTCAGCCTTTATTCTGTTTGTTGCCTCTACTTTTTTTTTCTTTCCTTCCTCCGGGATTTTACGTGCGTATATGTAAATGAATGAATGGACTTGTGATTCAGGTACGAGTGATGTACAGCAGTACATTGGTTGATGTTTACGAGGTACTCAAGTCTTCAAGAAGCTCGACGTATCTGGAAAGGTTTGGACCGCCGTCAACGACTCGCTATCTGATCTCACATGCGGTTAACTATCAACTTGTGAGGGAAGCTGCTGGATTCCTATTAATAGCAGCATCAGCTCTGGCAGTCGCTCAGTGGTTCGGTGGTTCAAGGCTCAGGGCCCCGGTGTGGACAGACGAGGAGATTGCTGAGAAAATAGACCCAGCGAGCAAAAAAAACATATTGATATTAATAGTAGAGCTGTCGATCCTCGTTCGTCATGATCACGATGCCTCTACTACAGTAGCAGTAGTATTATGTATGGGAGAATTTCCCTTTTCGTTGTCACCACTTAGAGGCGTACGAGGGTACACCGGTACCTGGTAGACCGCTTGAGATGCCTTCCTGTGACCACCGCCGACTCTGTGTACGATATGTACTGGCATCATACCTCGTACATAAATTGATGTGCACGGCTCTGATGAGATTGGATCGACGATAGGAGTGCACCGCAGCAGTGAAGGCGTATAAGCATCCACACCATGGTCCACGTATATACCTGGTGTACAGCAGTGGTAGAAGTGACATGGCTTTTGTTAAGCTACCGGTACATACGTACCTTCCACACATACATGTGAGTGTTCATATGTTGTATTCTGCGGTAAGCTCAGATCCGTCCTTTGGAAAACTTTTACGTTTCACGATCGTTACGCGTAGAAACTATCGAAGAAACATGCTGGCATCAGTCGCCGACGAAACAGGCAACACCTTCGTGTAAAAACTTGTTCATGCGTGTAATAGGTGTTCTGTTTGAGGTCAAGCATCAAGCAAGCCCTTGTGGGAACCTTTTTCGCGCGAGACAGCAGTCATCAATCTCACCGCCGAGTCTATCCCCCGCCGCCTCTCACGCTTAATCCGTGCGGGCGGTTCGAGGACCTTGCGAGGGTGCGTGTTTGGGATGGCCAGCGCGAGGACGATTATGAAAAGCAGGCTCAATCAAGCACCGCCTCCTTTGAAGAAGCTCGAATAAACTGGAAGTGCTCGTTTGCGGTTTGTGGTATTTGTGGGAACTGGGCACGAGCGTAGCAAGGCCCGCCGAATGAACACCAAACACGTGGCCGCATCCCATCTCCTCCCCCCCTCCCCCCTTCCCCTCCCTCCCCCCCCCCCCCCTCTCCACTCTTCCCCCCCAACCCCTCCCTCCTCTCTCTTCCCCCCCACCCCCCCCCCCCCCCCCCCCCCCCTCTTCCCCATGAACGCCCCACCCCGCCCCCTCTTACCCCCCCAAACAGGAACGCAAGGGAAAGAAGAGGAGCACTTGGCTGTTACCAACCGAGAAAAAGACACAGCCGCGCGAGCGAGCGAGAGTTTTCCGCTGCCGAGAACGAAGACCGCCCCGTCCCTCTCCGCTTCGCGATTTCCGTGCTCTCTCCCCTGCTGCTCCCACTTGCGTGTACAAGCCGCGGGTATGAATGCCTGCCTTGGTGACTACTGCTGTGGCGCAACCGAGGCATGCACCCTCAGGAGAGCGAGGAGGAGGACGACGACGAAGAGGCGAAGCGGAGACGCCGACCGGCAGCAGCAGCAGCAATAGCTCCCCCTCCCCGCTACCACCACCACCTCCTCCGCCACCGCTTTGGGGACCGCTGACAGCTACGACCACCGCCGTCGCGGAACAGGCGGCGGCAGCGGGGGGGGAGGGAGGGGGTGAGCGAAGAGACCGCACTACTAGAGGCGATGGTTGGGAGTGCGACTCCAGCTCGTCTGCTGCGAACAAGAAGGTATGGGAAGGAGTGGAGATGGGGCTGACCACTGACCTGACGGCGCTCCCGCAGCGGCAGAGGGTGGACGGCATCATTAAGGGGGAGGGAAAAGAGGCGGGGGAGAGGCGGGAGGAAGGGGAGGGGAAGAGGGAGGGGGGAGGGCAGGGGGAGGGCGTCCGCCAACAACAGGTGTCGGGATGGGAGCAGGCGAAGCGGCCGTCGCTGGAGCCTTGTAGGGGCCACGGCGATGCGGGGGATTCGGCCGGTGGTGGTGGTGGCGGCGGTGGCGATGGGTTGTCCTCTTCGCTATTTGGCCTAAAAGAGAGAGAGGACAGGCATAAGGAAAAGGCGAAGACGAAAGAGAAGGAGGCGGTGGGAGGGTGGAAGGGGGAGGGAAAAGCCACGTCAAAGAAGGGGAGGGACGGCAAGACGGTCACCGTTGCCGGGAGGAACGGGGCCCGGTGGAGCGAGAAGAGAATCGAGAAGCGGGACAAACGCGGGCTGAAAGTCGAGCGAGTAGGCAATGGAGTGCCGGAACAGAACGGCAAGGAGGTGTCTCTGGAAACCGCTCGGGCGGAGCGGCGGCGAGAGGAAGCCAAGACTTGCAAGAAGAGCATGGCTGGGCGTCACCACGAGGTGGAGGGACCTGCGATGCTGGAGGAGGACGGGGACGGGAACGAGGTTGGGGGTGGGAATGCGGAACAGGGCCTGGACCGCCGTGTGAGAAGAAGCTTCGTTGCAGGGCTGGAGAAGCGTGAGCCCCCCGGCAACGAGCGAGAAGGTGGAAGCGAGGTGAGATACAAGTAGCAGCAGGCGTAAGCATGACGTGGCATTTTGTAGCATGTCGTACCCGGTATTGATATGTAAGCATGTTGTATAAAATCATGGTGTAGAATGGCGAGCCCGAGCCGCAGTATACGGCTTAGCTTGACATAACTGATGGTGTGCAGTAAGTAGCATGGTGTGTGAACCCGCGGCGGAGGGTGTCGTAATACCCTGCTCGGCCGGTGCCGGGTGTGGCTCGTATCCGACTGTGGATGACACGGCTAAAGGGATGTTGACCATGCACTTGTTGCGGCGTGTTCGTCATTCGCGGGTTCGACCTCACTCGCCTTTTTTTCCCAGCAGCAAGGAGCGGAGCGAGGCGATCTAGGCTGGGGTGACGGCCTCCGTTTGGTGCCGGAGGTGGGGCTAGACACGTGTGACTTAATCTCGGACCAGCGACGCCGCTCTCTCAAGCCACAGGCCTTCACCTACGAAGAGGTGCCGCCGCAGAATAACACCGAATGCCCGCTATTGTCGGAGCCGATGCCGAAGACTACGGCTAACGCCAAGGCTGAGGCTTCCGCTAAGGCTAACGCTAAGGCTAGAACGAAGGCTAACCCGAAAGCTATCGCTATGTCTGGCGACAAGGATAACGCTTTGGCTATCGCTAACGACAACACTATGACTAACGCTAAGGCTAACGCTAAGGCTAACGCTAAGGCTAACGCTATGGCTGGCGCTATCGTTAAAGTGAGCGTGAACAGATCCAGTGCGACGACGAAAAATAGAGAAAGCAGTGGCCGTGGCTCAGGTGGACGTCGTAAAGGGGAAATCAGTGTGGGCGGCGGCAAAGGTGGCAGTCTCTCGGGCATTCTGCGGCCCAACAAGCAGAACAAGGACGGGAAAGACGGCAACTGTTTCAAGCGAAAAATAGGCGAGACGAGCAAGGGCGGAGAGAGTGGTGGTGGTGGTGAAGGTGTAGGAGGAAGAGGAGGAGAAAATGCCAACGGTGGATCCCCAGCTGCAAATGGTGTTGGCGTCGGCGTCGGTGTCGGCGGTGGCGGTGGCGGTGGTGGTGGCGGTGGCGGCGGCGGCGGTGGTCCCCGAGGTGATGGAGCGGCGGCACCACCAGCGGAAGGCGAATCGAAACAAAAGGGGGAGAATGGGAGTGGTACCGCGGAAGGGCGTTCTCCGGCGCTGGCCTCCTCCACCCCCGTACTGAGCGCAGACGGCACCAGCTCCAACGGCAGTGGTGGCCGCGGCAGCGGTGCCGGCGCCAGGAATGTCGGCGACATCAAGAGCACTGCAAAGGCCACCACGAACTCGGCCGCAAGTGCCAGCGCTGCCGCAGCCAACCGTCGACGAGTAGCGGGACGCGGCACAAGCCCGCCTCGGAGCCCGAGGGTGGTGGCCGCGGCGGCGGCGTCGGCCCGAAAGGGTTCACGAAAGGCCAAGCAAAGCCGACGCCAGCGTGGTGGCAAAGTACTCACCCGGGAGGCAGAGGCGGTGATTTTTACCTACGTCACGCACGAGCGACCGACGGCAGAGGCAGGCAACGACGAAAGTCATGCGACAAGGGTCGGAGCGGCGGCTGTCAAACACGGGATCGGCAATGGCACTCCGCCATTCGCGAGGAGGAGCAAGCGGCAGCGGCCGCCGCTGGCGGGGGGTTCTTCCCGCGCTGTGGTGTGGGGCGAACCGTGCGCGGCCTGCCGCGGGGAGCCTTCCACCGGGGCAGCGAAGAGTGAAGAGGGGACTGCAAGGGCGGTCGGCGGAGGCGATGGTCCTTGCCGGGGAGCCAGGGGCGACGGGGCGGACGGTCAGGGGCCGGTGAGGCCTGGCCAGTACGTTTACCTGCGTACCCCTTCGTTGGAGGACCTACGCCGCTCCCTCACGTCCGAGGGAGAGTTTGCCGCTCCGATGCCCGGTGGCCTGTGGGGCTGCGACCTCGAGGGTGACCGAATACGTGTGTGGCGCACGAAAGGCGGTGGCGGCTCTTTCACCGAGGTAGATGTGGTCAAGTTCGACTCCACGAAGGGTAAACACCGACTGCGCTTCGTGGAAGATGGCACGGTCGAGGACGTAAAGCTGGCGGAGCCGCCGAGCGGCAAGGACCGCGGGGGGGGGGAGAGAGAGGGGGGGGGGGGGGGGGGGGGGGGGGGGGCGAGAGGAGGAGGGGCGAGGCCCGGCATGCGCTGGCTGCAGAGGCGGACACGCACGCGCGCGCGGGACGCAATCCGACAGAACGTGATCGGCCTCTGCGAGGGCCCGTCGGGCGAGCTGCGAGGCCTGGTAGGGGACGAACACGACCCGTTCGCGCAGCGGCAGGAAAACTGGCGCTGGGCACTGAGCCGTTGGAGGTGGGGCCTCGGCGAGCGAGAGGGCTACCCCGCCGGCGGCTGGGGGAAGCACGGCGGTGGTGGTGCCGGCGACGGCGGGGGGGGGACTTTTGGAGCCTTTGGCGGCGAGCGCGTTGCGGGAGTTCCGTTGGCTGGGGACGGCATGTTCCCTCCGATCGGCAGGGTCCTCGCCGTAGAGCGGCGGTATGTAGATACGGGGGAGAAGGTGGTCGACATAAAAGGAAGCGGGGTGGGGGGCGGAGACGGGGACGTGGGCGGGGACGGGGTGGGGGAGAGATCGACGGAGGTGTTTCTCAGCGTGGCACGGCTGTGGTACCCTCAGGACACGAGGTGCGGAATGGACCCATTTGTTCACGGGAAGGCGGAAGTGTTTGAAGCTTGCCGGGTGGCGCGCCCTAATACCCGCGAGCGCCTAGGCGGCGTCACCATCGCGTCGACCAAAGGCGCACCGCATCCGAGCTGTAGCTCAGGAGTGGCGGCGGCAGAAAATGGCAAACCAGATGTAGCTCCGCTGGGCCCTGCTGGTAAGAAACGCGGCGGCTCCAAGGCGAGCGCAAGCGCGGACGCAAGCGCGCGCCCAGGCGTGGACGCTCGCACGGACGCCTCCACCGTTTCCAGGCTGAATGCCGAGCTGCCGCTCGACCCTTCCCTGAAGCTCGAGCCCGTGACAACGTGGGTACGGGCGTGCGAGGCGCGCCACCTGGCGAGCGTCCACCGTTGCCTCGACGGCCGCCTCAACCCTTGCGCGGGGAAGGTCGTGAACAACCCCTACCAGCCTCCGGCGGAGTTTTTCGTCAGCCACCGCTACTGCCTGGAGCTGGACGCGTTCTTCCCGCTGGAAAGCGTGAAGGGCCCCGGTGGCGGCGGTAGCGGTAGCGGCGGCGGCAGCGGCAGCGGAGCGGGAGCGGGAGCCCTTGGCGGTATTGTTTTGGACGCCGCCGGCACGGCGAGCCCTCGGGCGCGGGAGGACGGGTCTAACAGAAGCCCTTCGCCGCGGTCGACCAAGGCGCGCCTGCTCGGCCGGGGGGGCTCGGACGCGACGCCGGACTTGCCTCCAAGGTTGCACCCCCTGAAGAAACGAGTGTCGCTGGACCACGCTTCGTCGGCGTCTTCCGCGGGAAGCGGAGTGGGTGGCGGCAGGGACTCTCCCGTGATCGGCTGGGAGAGCGCGATCTGGAGGAGCGGTTGGCCTGACTCGTTCCTGGGTGTCGGCGGCAGCGGCGGTGGTGGCGGCGGCGTTGGTGTTGGTGTTAGCAGTGGCGGCGGCAGCAGCGGTGGAGTTGCCGGCGGCAGGTCTTCGCCGGCCACCTCGGCGACGGCCAGCAGTCCGGGAGGATCGTCGGACGTCAGTCGCGACGAGCAGGGCACGTTTCTGTGCCACCGGTGCCGGCATGCCATGCCCTCTAGCCGGACGCGGAGGTGCCTTGGCAGGGGCTGCGGCCACCGATTCTGCTCTCCGTGCGCGGGGGAGCGGGGCGGACTCGGCGGTGGCGGCGGAGGAGGGAAGGGTGGGTGGCGAGGGATGCGACGGTCGCCGACGCCATCGCGGTTGCAGCCGTCATCTCCATCCCCGCCACCACCGGTGTCGCCGACCCCGGCGCTGACGCTGGATACCTCGAGAGGACCCAGCGAGTCCAGCGGAGGAGGAGGCGGCGGCGGCGAATCTGACGGTAGGTCGACATCGTGGGTGGGGCCCTGCTGCCACGGCGTGTGCGGGTGTCGAGAGTGCGTCGCCGGCGCGCACGAAGGGTTGCTGTCCGGCTGGCGCGCCCGTAACGGCCTCGCGTCTATGGCGGTCTCGGTCGCGCCGCCGCCACTGCCGCCGCCACCGCCGCCGCCACCCGAAAGGTCAAGGCCAGCGGCCCATTCCCGGAAGGCTGCGTCAGTGGCGGCGGCTTCGTCAGCGTCAGTAACGGTAGCGACGTCGGCAACGGCGGCATCACGGGCGGCGCCAGCGGCTTTTGCGGGTGGTGGTGCGGCGCCGATGTCGGTGCCAGAAACCCCGAGGGAGGTGGCGAGCGCGGTCTGTGGGTGGTCCGGCTGGCAAGGTCGGTGGCGAGAAGCGGACGCGGAAGTGGAAGCGAAGGTGGAAGCGAAGGTGGAAGCGAAGGCAGGGGCTGGAACGGGAACGGAAGCAGAAGCGGAGCCGGAGCTAGACCTAGGGCCGGCGGAGAAGGAAGGCACGGCGGGCACGCCGAGGCGGCCCCCACTTCTCGGCGACGTTGAGGAAGCCGAGCGGCGGGCGGACCACGAGCGCGGCGGCGGCAACGGCGGTCTCGGCAGTGGCGGCGAGGCTGCCGTCGACGGCGACAGGGAAATAGACTGGTGCCGCAGCTGCAGCGGCCCAGCGCCGAAGGGCTCCCTGGCGAGGTGCTACTACTGCCGCGGTGGCGTTCATTTCTCCGTGTGCCACCGGTTCGAGGAAGCGCTGACCAGCAGGCGGCTGGCGGAGTTCGGGGTCGGACCCGCGGGGCATCTCGTCGCGGCGCCGACGGGCGAAGGGGCTGTCGGCCACGGGGTCGCCGCCTTTGTGCGGGGCCGGTGGCGAGCGGGCCTCGTCTTGAGCTGGAGCCCCACGTCAGGGGCGCACTACCTCCGGTACGTGGACGGGCCCGGACCGGACGGGGGACCGGGGCCGGGCCTGGGGTCGGTCTCGCACGCCGCCATCCCTTGGGAGGGCGAGTGGGTAGTGCTGCCAGCCTCGGGTATGTCAGAACGGGGCGACGAAAGGGCCGATGCTGGTGGCGGCGGTGATGGTGGGGGTGCCGGTGGTGGTGGCGGTGGTGCTGGTGGCCGTGGCGAAGATCGCCTTCAGCGATCTGCGGCTGTTGTCGTCCACGCGGATGGTGTGCGCTGGCCCCTGGTAGAGTTGGCGCTCCGCCTGTTCCCATCGCCGCCGCCGGCCAGCGGTGGCGGTGGCGGTGGTAGTGCCCACGCCGCCGCCGCTGCCGCATATGCAGACGGTAGCGAAAACGGCTCCGGCGCGTTACGCTTGCCGCGGCCGCCTGGAAGCAAGGCGGCCGCGAAGGTGCTGAAAACGCTGCTCAAGAACAACTTTCTCGCCTCCCAGGCGGCAGAGGTGGCCGCAGCGGCAACGGCGGCGGCACCGGATCTGAAGGGTCGTGTCTCGAATCAGTATCGCCCGCCCGCTATCGCCCTTCCGGCGAGTACCGCACAGAGTTGCTTTGATGGTGGTGATGGCGGTAGTAATGATGATAGTGATGGTGGCGGCGGCGGTAAAGGGGAAGGTGAAGGCGTGGGGGGGAGCGACGAGCGGGCCAAGACATGGGCGCGAAGGCCGTGGGTTTGTCGCAGCTGTGTGGAGAGGAAGCTGCAGCGGCTCCAGCGACGGATACGCGCTCAGTTTCAAGCACCGACAGATCTAATGGAGCCGAAGCCGGAGCCGGCGGCGGTGGCAGTGGCGGCGGCGGCAGTGGCAGTGGCAGTGGCGACGCCGGCAGCGTCAGCACGCGGAGGCTTTGCAGGCGCGTCGGCCAGCCCAGCAACAAAGCTGGTGGCCCACGGCAGCGGCCCGACAGCGTCGTTGAAAAGTGGTTACCCCCGTTCCTGCGACGGAGGGGGGCAGGGGGCCTGGGGCAGAGGTGGGAGGGCTGCGGTCGAAACCGCCGCAAGAGCAAGAAGCCGCGACAACCACCGTCGGGTGCGACAGGCCTCTGTTTCTCGTTGCCGACGGGGGTGACAGCGGGAGGGAGTCGGGACCAAAAAAGCGCCCACGAGCAGAAAGCGGCGTAGCAACAGAGCCTTCGATGGCGCCGAAGCAACAACTACGACAGTCGCCGCAGCCGCAGGGCCACCAGGTCATTGGAGGCGCGGCGGCGGGGGCAGCGGCTACTGGAGCAGCGGCGGCGGTAGCAGCGGCGTCAGCTGAAGCCGCCGAGAAGGACCAAGACCGGCGCCGAAAGGCTCTCCGCTGCGCTCGCGGCGATCGCCGCCTGCGCTGGCTTCCGGCCGGCAACCCGGACAGCTCGCGTCCTTTCGCGCTCGAAGCCGGGTTCGCCTCCGACCTCTCCGAGATTCACGCCAACGGGGGTCCGACCGCCCTCGGGGCCAACGTGAGCGCTAAGAAGCGCAGCCGTGGGTCGAGGAAACGACCGCGTCCCCCTCCCACGACGCGCGCGTTTGCACACCTCCTGGGCAGACTGGACACTCAGCATGCCATCGCGTTCGCGCTGCCGGCCGACGTTTCTAGTTTGGATAGAGATATGTCGGCGTTTTTTTCTCAGGGAAAGGGCGGAGGCATCGTCTCTGGCGAAGGAGGAGGAGGAGGCGGCGTTTTTGGCGGGGATGGGGGAGGCATGTACGAAGACGCGACGCGGGCCGATCCGTCGGTTGTTCTGATCGACGGCACGGCCGCGGCGGCGGCGGAGGCGGCGGCGGAAGCGGCAGCGCTGGCGGCGGCGGAAACTGCGGTGGCGCGGGCGGCGGCGGGGGGGGGCGGTGCGGGGGCGGCATCGGGTGCTGTGGTGCCGAGAGCGGCCAAGCTGCAGCGAGGGGACGGTCTCGGAACTGGAGGGTTGGGCGGCCGCGGCGCAAACTGTGGTGGCGGCGGTGGTGGCGGTGCCGTGGGCGTAGGTGGTGGTGGTGGTGGTGGTGGTGGTGGCCACGCCGCCGCCGCATCTCTGTTGCAGGTCCCGGCTGGCTTTTCTTCGGCGAAGGAGGTCGATCTGGAGTCTAGCGCTCGGGTTCGCCCCCTGAACGGTAGCAAGCATCGGAAGAGGTCGTCCGGCGGTGGAGGTGAGCGCACAGCGAAATCGCCCTGTAACTGCTAAGCCTGACAGCTTCGGTAGTGCCTTGTGCTTGTGCAGTCTGCTATATCTGCTCCGAAGTGTGCGTTCCGTGGGCACTGCATGCCGGGGCGGGTGGGGATAGATCGCGCTTTTGAGACTAGTATACATACATTAGAGTTTGTACCTGACGCCCCTGACGAGTACTCGCAGCCAACGAGTACACGGGAAATCTGGGGGGGGGGGGGGGGGGGGGGGGGGGGGGGGGGGGGGGGGGGTACTCACGAGTATTTGGGGCTATTTGAGGCGGTTACCCGGGTATCCGTCTAAAAGACGAGTACCCGGGTACCCGCGACCCTTGTTCGAGCTTGTTTGGTCCCTGACGTCGCTAGGAAAGAGGGCTGGTACCGCAGCGGGTGCAGGGTTCGGCAGGACATTTGTCACAATGATTTGTGTACTCCATGAAGAGACCACGTGGGTCCGAGCCCTGGCTCTTGCCTGCAGCAGCGGGTAAAAATCCTTTTCTTCCGGTAGCAGGAAGGTGTTTTTCCTTCAGATTTCACACGGCAGCAGCACTACTACAGCAATCACATTGTTATCCCAACAGCCCTCCTAGCATTCTCGGACAGAGTGGTTCGCGGCATTAGCACCGCAGTCCGGAAATGTAAGACCGTGCCGGTGCCCCATGTTGATACTCGAACGATCCTGCCTTGGTGGTATGATCTACCTGAAAGGCTCAAAACCTTACTCTAAAACCAAGTAAAACGAATTGTCCCCTGGCGAAACGTGCCGATATTTCTCATGCCTTCACGAAACGTTCCCCAGGTATGGGATCGGAGCCGATAAATGAAACGACTACGTACGTGCTACTATTAATAGTGTTGAAACCTAACGACAAAGTAAACCATTCCAGACTTGCACGAGTATACGGCGCAGTGGGTACTTTGTTTTGTTTGTATACTACGAATTGCTGTACAGCAGTAGGACATTGGAGTAGCAGTGTGTTTTGTGTGTGACTCGCAGAAGTATGGTTATTATCCGGCGGTATGTTAACCTCTCGGACGTTCGAAGCTGGGAAAAAAATCGACGGGAGGTGTCGAAAAAAAAAACAACTTTCGTGCGCCCTATGTGAGGGTCCCTGCAGATGTGTACGATGTACTGCACAGGGGGCGTGGTTTTAGGGGATGAAGAATTGCCATACCCGGGTTTCCGGAGGTGAAGCAGCGAGTAGCCGGGTACTCGTTCCTCACGAGTTCGCGGGTGCTCGGGCCCCAAATACTCGCGAGTATGAAAGTGCTACTCGTACCCGACGTAATGGCGGAGTTTGTACTCGCAAGCACCCCGGTTTTTTTCTAAGAGAAGTGCAACTCCAATGCAGATTCCTTGTACTCTCTTCCGACAAACCCAATATTTATATTCGTAAACTCGTTTTTACTACCGACGGCGAACATTACGTGATGGTCATAGTACAGTAGTACCGTAGTTCCAAGTTGGTTGTCCCGAAAGGCGTGGGTGCAGTTGTAAATGGGTTGAACCAAGCTGAAAAAAAAAAAGTTGGTTCGAAGAAGAACAACCTGCGCGATCGGCGATCGGTCGTACATACGAAATGGAGAATCAGACGAACAACCGTCGACCTCCATCCTCCTTCCCCGCCTCCCCATTTCCACTCCAACCCCCCCCCCCCCCTCAAAATCCCCAATCTTCCCACACCTCCACCCCCTCCCCCCACATCCCCATCTCCTCCACCACTCTCCCCCCTCACCCCTAGCCCCGACCCCCTTCCCCACCCTTACCCACTACCTACAGCCACCCTCAGCCCCATTTGAGATGACCGACGCTTGTTGGTACCGTATCTATACCTTGTACGCACAGTACCATGGTGGGTTCTCGAGTGGCACAGGTGGGCCGCACGCCGTGACCGCTGCTCCTCTCCCACCACCCCCGAACGCTCACCCCTCACCTCCCATCCCCCCCCCCCCCCGCCACACACACTCCCCCACCTCCCCCCCCCCCCCCCCCCCCTTCCCCCCTCAAAACCCCTGCTTTGCCGGCTCTCTTTTTTTTATTGCGGCGCTTTGATTGCGCCGCGCTCCCAATGAAAAAAAAGTGGTGTGTGTATCGGTATCGCCAGCCGGCCTCACCGCGGGTCTTATGGTCACACGACTGCGGCCATGCATGACAATGAGTACACCCCTCCCCCATCCCCTCCCCCCCCCACTCCCCCACCCCATCCCCACCCTAAAAAACCCTGCTTTTGCCGACTCTCCCTTATGGTTGCGGCGCTTTGATTGCGGCCCGCTCCCAACAAAAAAAAAGGTGGTGTTCGTAATGCCAGCCGGCCTCATCGCATGTGTGCTGCTGGGCCCCCGGATGCCGCTGCGGAGGATTCCCCCAACGCGGGGTCGGGGCCGGGGCCGGGGCCGGGGCCGGGCGGGGGTCAAGGCTCGACGACGACGACCTTGCAGGACGTGTCGAAGAAGGACCGCCTGCAGCGCATGGACCAGCGGAGAATGAGGTAAAAAAGATCAATCTGAAGCAGTATGCTCGTAGCCCTCGCTAGAAAAGTACTCCCGCCGGTGGGGGGGGGGGGGGGGGGGTTATGTTTCTGTTTGCGTACGAAGTAAATAAATACGTATGCACGTGTACTCGTACACAGTATCTGCCGTCAAAGTGGAATGCGCTCGCTGTATTTTTTTTCCTGTTTTGTCGTGTCCATGCTAAAATAACCACCTTTTTTCTTGGCGTGCCCCCCCGCATTAGCGCCGTCAGGTTTTTGTTCCCACGACCTCGACAAGGGGCACGTACCCCCCTGGGCTTACAAGGAGCATTTAGACGTTATAATCTAAAAGACGTAGCGGTCCTCTCCCCTCCCTCCAGAGTGGTGAATGTGTCCTTCGTGAGGCCATGTGAAAAACCCTGCTCGTACGTGGTACGCACGCGCGATTGTCATACATCGCGAACGGGGTTGCGAAAATGAGCTTCGGCGAAGCCCGCGATCCCACCGGTTGAGGTTTAAAATACTCCACTCTGACCCAAAATATAAGGATCATTTGGATTGGATATTTATGTGTTAACTGTCCCTATATTAGGGGACAGAGGGGTGCCTGGTATGTGTACGTACCTGATATGTATACGTGTATATGTATGCACGGTTCGCGCCGAGACCTCGATCAATGTCTCGTGTCGGGGTACTCAGCGTTTTTTGCCGAAAAATGCTCGTACGAAGAGGAAAGTTAGAAAACGTACGAAAAATTCACAAACATATGTATACACACACATATATATATATATATTTATATATATATGCTCATCCCAGTCCAATCCACCAATAAAAGCGTTCGATCGTGTTTCCGTTGAGTGGGGGACCCTTTTCAGCCGGGACGGCTGCCGGGACGGAAGTTGACGCCCCCCGCTCTGGCTTGTTCCGACGAGCCTGGCGGACGTGCCGCCCGCCTCTTGGACGACGGACCTACGCGAATCTACAGTATGTCCCGCTGCTTATGCGTCCGTGGATTATGCAAGCCTGCCATGCTACTGCCTTTGACGAAAATGCCCATGCCGAAATACCTATTACGGGGGTTCATAGTTAATAGGACCTATGCTGTACATTAAAACCTATATGTGTAACTATTTTTACTAACAAAATTTGGTCCCGTTAACTATGGACCCCCATATGTATATGAATATATATGTGTATATATGTATAGATATACTTATAGATATCCCAACCTCTGAGCGTGCTCGGTTGGTACATCCCTGGCCTCTCAGAGCTCCCACTTGGGAATCGCCTCCGTTTATTACTTGCCGGACCGTTCCAGCGAGTCTTTGTTTTCTCCATTTATTTCTCGTCGTACTTTCAGTCCTTCTTTCCTTTTTTCTTCTTTCGTTTCGTGTGCGTGCGTGTACTCCGAGCACGGTTGCGCGGGGGCGAACCCGGCACCGTCGCGGGTGTCAGCGGATGCTGGCGAGTAGAGGGGGAGTTGCAAGGAGCGCGGTCGCCGCTTTCGTGCTTGGATAGTACTTACGAGTATTTAAGGGTCGTTCGGGATTGCAAGATAATATTCAAGTGGTGCTTATTTTTGCGACCGGGGTGAGAGTCGCAAGAGGGAGGTACCCCGAATGAGCACCAACATTGTCGAGCTTGCGTCGAGGTCCACGGTGAGCACCGGGTTTCACGCGAGGCGGGCGACGGGGCTCACTGTGGAAGAGAGGGAGCGATGCTTTACCCGACTGAATCGGTGGCGAGATGGTCGCGAAAGGGGCGGGCGGCGTACGAGGTTGAGAGAGAAGCTCTGCTGTAAGATTTTTTCTTTTTTTCATTTTGTTCTTTTTTTGACTGGTGTAAGGTGTTCCAAAGGGGACGAGGATTTTATTGCTTTTAGAATTTTTCGGTTTCATTTTCATTGTTTTTGCTGTGTTGCTGTGCCGTTCTGTGCTTTATCTTTCGTACATACGACGAGTACACAGACACAGACACAGAGCATATCGAAGGAAGATAATAAGTACCCTACCTCGGGTATGTACGTATGTACGTACGACGTGTGAGCGAACGTAGCGGAAAACCGCCCGCGACGCGAAGCATGTGTGGCGTCCGAGCTGTTTTCTCCCGAAGCATGGCGGCGGGACTCTTGGCATTATCAAGTCGCCAGTTTGCAGCTAACTACAGGAGCCAGGAGCCATAAAAAAACAATATTCAATCATGGACCTCTGTTCGCTTCGCATAATTTGATGTTTCCTTCCTGAGCGAGCGTAGCGGGCGGCGTAGGCCGCCCGCGGAGCGAAGCGCCTTGTACATACATATACATATATATTTCCACATCTCGGACTGATAGGTGATGACCTATCTATCCACTTATAGATCATGTAGTTCCTCACCAGCCTTTGTGAGGGGTTTGGCAGGATGAGTACGCGTAGGACAGATCCAAACCAGGAAACATGTGCCAGATCATGCGGGTTATACCGCTCCCACCCTGCAACATGAGCTACGAATATAGATCATACACCACCGGGAATAGATGATCTATCTGCCTTAGGAAGGATCTAGATCATCATCAAGTGGGAATGATCTGTAGATGATCTGTAGATGATCTATCTGTCAGAGGTGTGATACATTCGTATTATTTTACTGCTCTACTGTATACTGCCTCAGGCGCCAAGGGCAAGAGCTGGTGCACGCGGGCCTCCTCAACGTAGACGTTCTGCAGAGCCGCAGGAAGAAGCTAAGGTTCGGCCGCTCCATCGTACACGCCTGGGGCGTCTTCGCCGACGAGCCCATCGCAGCGGGAGATCTCGTCATAGAGTACAGGTAGGGAGAGAAAGAGGGAGGGGGGGAGGCAGGGAGGGAGGGAGGGAGAGGGGTGGACGGTGGGTGGGTGGGGACGGGAGGGACGGATTGAGGGTGGGTGGGTGGGAGGGACGGACTAAGGGAGAGAGCAAAAGGGAGAGGCCAAGTGCTGCAAATTTGTTTCATTCGCGGGTCGGGGCACATGGGGAACATTGGATGAGTCACACGCCGCCGATCACAAAGGAGAGAGGGAGGG
>JASSKH010000003.1:13048759-13102211 GCA_031763025.1 Macrocystis pyrifera
TTTTGCTGAAACAACGCGCAATTTTCAGCCATGTTCTGGTAAAGCACTATACCGTGTTACACGTGTGGTAAAGATAACTCACACCCTATATACCACCCTATATACCGTGTGACACGCGTGATCAGATAACCCCCCCCCCCCCCCCCCCCCCCCCCTGGACGAATTTCGAAGCTGCTTCTCTCCCTCGACAACGGGGAAGGTACAGCAGGCAGGTGCAAACGCCGAGCGACACACACGTCTACTCTGGAAATATCTCGGCCCGTCGATACCTTCCCACCGCGCCACCATCATTGTCGTGGTTGTGTGTGACCCCCCCCCCTTGATCTGGGAGAAACCGGGCTCTCGAAAAAAAATCGTTCCGGGGTGTGTGTGTCGTCTCAAACCCATTTACTGCTGCAGTCCCGTTTGGGGGACCAACCACTCCAATTTCAAGTAGTTTGTCCCCCCCCCCAAAAAGGGACTGCAGCCCTGCTGGGGGATAAGTGTTTACGTACCTGGTATACGGTATATACGGTAATGCTGTATATACCTGGTATTTAATAGACAATACACGAACATTTTTGATTTTTTTTTTTTTTTCCTTCTTAAGACAACAGCGGTGAGATCGAGGATTTCGTCGAGACTCGGAATTGCGAGCGGTGTGTGGCACTAGCGGTGTTTCGATCGCGCCTACTGTGGGCTTTATATGGCCTCTCCCTCATGCAGGTTTTATATACCAGGTACAATGTACCAGGTATATATATATATATATATATCATTATCTCGATAGTGTGTACTACCAGGTTACCTGGTAAGTGTTTTCCCGACAAGAGAACAAGCTTTCGATGTTCACCTTGAACCGCCAGTCTTGCCGTGAGTTTATGACCAACGCCCCTTCTCTTTCCCAACATCGTACGATATATAACATGCATGCATACTGCTGTTGGTACACGGGTACATGAGCGCCCACGACAGGCTGGCTGGGCACCCACACAAACACTACCCCCAACCATATTCCCAAGCACGACCTGCGCATCTCTAGTCAACAGTATTAACAGTAGCATGGACTTTTTAATCAATCTTGATCGAAGGTCATCGCTATTATATCTGCTAGTGCGAGCGAGGAGTCGTTCGGGTCATCTCCACTCCGGAGGAATCGAAACGAGCGCACGCTATATACGAGCTGTGTGTACCAACGAAACAAAAATACAGGGGTTTCAAATATATACGCAAGCGTTTTTTACAAGGGGCCACTTGCCTGGTGCGAAAAAAAAACGCAAAAAAACGGAAACCCTACATAGTATACGTGATTTTGGAAACCTCTGAAAATCGTACGCCCGTCATTCTACGAACTACACATCTCTATGCAACTAATCACGAACAAAAAAAAAAAAAAACGAACGGAAACGAAAGGCAGCCAGAAGCATTGAAACGAAAACAAAGCACGAAACACAAAAATGCTAAAAACTGAAACAAAACCCCCAAAAGACCAAAAACACTACACACGACACAAAACAAAACCGAAACAAAAGCAAACACACAACAAAAACCAAAAACCGAAGCAAAACACAAAACAGAAACCAAAAACCAAAGCCGTAACCAAAACACAAAACACAAAAGTTGCAACGACTCGCCTGGTAGAGGTCCTGACTGAAGTGGTGGTAGAACTCTAGGCAAATCTTAAACACCTCGTCGTCGGGCACCTCAGAGATGTGCACCTGCGTTGCATGAAATGCGAGGAGGAGGTGTGTCGTTCTCAGCCTCGGGCTCGTTCAACCACAAACAGTGGGCCACGCAGCCACCCCCACCCGGGGAGAATAGGGTCCCATCCCCCGATCAGATATCCTTTCATACATCGACAACTTTCACCAGCCGGGGAAGAAAGCATCGATCCCCTGGGTCGATACCGCCCCGCACGGTGCTGGAACCCCAACCCCACCGACTGAATTCTGATCGGCTGTCTGCGGAGCCAGCGCCACCCAGGGGGGATACGGTCCTATCCCCGGATCATAAACCCTAGATACATCTGAAACTCCCAACACATCGGGCACGAAAACGGTGGTCCCCTGTGGTCGATACCGCCGCGCACGGTGTGGAAACCCCAACTCCGGGGACACCATCGTTGGCTGGGGTTCGTGAAGGCGGCGGTCCCCACTCATTGGAGGCAAGAAGGGTCAGCGAATTCATAAACCATGCATGACAATAGTAACCTCTCATTAATGGTGGAGTAGCTGTAATCAACATGGACCCACGTCTACGACCCTTGCTTGGCACAGCCTAGTAACACATACCACGTGCAGTTGTAGGCTCAGCAGTACGTACAGCAGCAGGCGGAGTAGATACGTACATTGACCGCGGCAGGTACGTACGTACACGTACATCACTCAGCACTAGGTACGCGCCTTTCAGCAGCAGGCTGAGCAGCAGCATCAACAGATGCAAAAGGTAACGTACGTACGTAGATCAGCATCATCAGCATATTATTATCAGCTGACACACGCACGTACGTACGTACGGAGCAGTGGCCGCCCTACAATTGGTAAAACATACTGTTACGGGGGGTCCATAGTTAACAGGACCAAATATTGTTGAGTAAAAATATTTAACTATATAGGTTTTCATGTATAGCATAGGTCCTGTTAACTATGGACCCCCGTAATAGCAGTAATCAGGACAAAATATCCGCAGTAAAAATACCGGACTATATAGGTTGTTGTATAGTGACGAGGTCCTACTAACTACTATGGCCCTCCGTACTAGTCGTACAAACATGCTCAGTACAAATACTGGACTATATGGCAGCGCCTACTTGTAAGACGTGTCTTACCCGCGTTGACCACCACGCGTGTGTCTGATTGGCTAGTTTGGCCCTATTTCGCTCGAGAGACCACCTCCACGTTTTTTTCGAACATGGTCGGAACACGGCCCGCGCGCGGCGAAGCCGTGTGGATGGCCCATGCGGGTCGGGTGTAAGGTCAGGGTCAGGGTTATAGATAGGGTGAGGGTCGGGTTGGGTTGGGTCCGGTCGGCACTTTTTTCGCCGACAGTAGACGCCTCTGGATGCTTTGTCTGTTGGTTCTCTCGTGTAAGACACGTCTTACAAATAGGCGCTGTCGGACTGCATAGGTTTTTGTATAGATTATGGGTCCTGATTGCTATGGCCCTCCGTACAAGTCACACACACAAAAAAACGTAGAAAAAAAAAGAAAAAGACAGCGACACCAAAAAAGCAGCGAAACATTCACGACAAGATAATAAAACAAAAGCCAAACAAAAACAGAGAAAACGAAAAACATGAAAACATCAACAGCGAAAAAAAAAGAAAATTGAAAACAAAAAACAGCAGCAAGAAACGTCAGGGGGTAGGTACGTACGTAGTCAGCCATCTCTATCGAATACTATAGAGCTGTACTGCTGTAGAACCGTGGTGCGATGCTGGTGACGGGGTATGCAATGCACGCACGTGCGATATAAAGGCAAACCCTGTCAACCACTTCCCATCTTCCCAACGGGTGCTCTCGAGGTGAGATCCGTGCGCCGTACCTGGCACCACTCTGTCCCGACACATTAAGACCCTTAGGATGAACTATTACTACACAAACGTTCCTTATATTTCCGAACAGAGGACAACATACGTACAACAGCAGTATGACGGGGGTCCATAGTTAATAGGATCTATGGTATACCTAAAAACCTATATATTTACCTATTTTTACTAACAAAATTTGGTCCCATTAACTATGGACCCCGTATTAGTTCCTTTAATACCTGGCACAACATATTCAGCAAACCACAAAAAACAAACAATGTAACTTCCCGTAGGGAGGTGGAGTTTGTGGAGGCGTTTCGGAGTTCGAAGAAGTTGGGCAGAATCGTGACATGAGGCGAGATCAGACGTCAGTTGAAAGCGTCTAGCCACCAGAGCCGCTTGGTCTTAGACGGCCGCTGCGGCAACGAGAATTCGTAGCAGTAGTGGGCCCAGACAATTGATCGACTTTCTTCTCCGTCATGGCAGACCAGCCCTCCCTCCCAGCAGGAGATGAGGATCCCCGCTTGATGTGGTGGGAGGCGCGGACGCCCCGCTCCACGTGGGTGGTGAGCAAGGGGAAGGAGCTGGCCTGCCTGGGCCCGGAGCACTTGCTGGAGGCATCGGCCAAGGCGGAGCCGCGGGCATCGGCCCGGGCCTTCCCGCAGCAGTAGCCGATCCCGCCATGATGGCGGTGCTACAACAGTTGTTGGCGAACAACCACGCGATCGCGGCTCGGTTGACATGCCTAGAAAACATCCAGGTTCATCCGCAGCAGCAGGAGCAACAGCAGCAGCAGCAGCAGCCACAGGAAATTCAACCACTACAGCAGGTGGCCCAACCCCCTGGGGGCGCTATCGCTGGCGGCCTGTTGGCCCCGTGGGCCGGCGGGGCCATGGGAGGTCAGCTGCTGCCAGCTTCGCATGACGCAAACCAGCAGGCTGCGATCTCCGCGGGCGTCAAAGCGACCGCAAAGCAGGCAGCCGACCTATGGCACGCACCGGAAGGTCCTAAGTTTTTCATCGCGCGGGGAGGTTTCAACATGCAAGAGGTGGTAACCCGTCCACTCCTTCTCATGGCGCTCAACGAGGTGGCCTACGTCTCCGACGCCGTCACACAGCAGCTTCGATCCCTGTCGCAATTCGCCGTTGAGGCTTTTTACCCTCCTCTGCCAGCCGGGCAGGAGCCGGTGGACATGCCTGCCGAAGTACATTTCGCCACGTTCGTTGCAGCGTTCATGGCGACTCTCGAGTACGGAATGGAGGGGGAGCGCAGGCTGTATGCAGGAACAGGGTGCGCACAGTGCGGGAGGAGCTAGAGCAGCTGCAAAAGCCAGTGGAGGTCTACCTGTGAACTGCGCTCCCTCCATACCGTACAAGAGTCGCCATGAACGCTGCAACGAACGTGGCGAAATGTACTTCGGCAGGCATGTCCACCGGCTCCTGCCCGGCTGGCAGAGGAGGGTAAAAAGCCTCAACCGCGAATTCCGACAGGGATCGAAGCTGCTGTGTGACGGCGTCGGAGACGTAGGCCACCTCGTTGAGCGCCATGAGAAGGAGTGGACGGGTTACCACCTCTTGCATGTTGAAACCTCCCCGCGCGATGAAAAACTTAGGACCTTCCGGTGCGTGCCATAGGTCGGCTGCCGATAGACCCGGCACACATAAAACGATACTTCGGAGACCTGAAAGGTTTCGGGGGCGGTGGAAGAGCTCGTCGCGATCGTCACGGGGGGAGTACCGGTGAACGCAGCACCGACGGGTGTAGATCTAGGGCGCGCATTACAATACGGAAACCGCCACCCAGTGTCAACGAGCATTTTGCCAGCAGTCTGGGAAAAAAATTGGCGAAGATGTAAGACGTCAAAAACGCTTAGTGATCCAAAAGTCATCTGCGCACGAAACCCTTAATCCACGAGTGTCCCCGTTGGCGGCCGTAGTGACACACACGAGGTTAGCCATCATAAATGATTTATCGTTCGATGTACAGAGTCGAGGGGAGAAAGGTGGACTCAACGGCGACACCGACCCTGACACTGTCCCCCAATGCCTGTGCGCACACGCGCTGCCCAAATTCCTGGACGAACTAGTGACCCTGAAAAAAAAAAATCCCAGTTGAGAGGATACTGACGAGTAAGGCCGACGTGTCGGGCGCCTTTAGGAACGTGCGGGTAGATCCGGACCAAGCACACAATTTTTGCTACACAATAGGAGATCTGGTTGTGATATGATTTTCGTTTAACGTTCGGATGGTCGGGATCGCCGGGTTTTCTGGGGTGTCATATCGGCCGCGGCCGAAACACGCGCACTGCAACACCACACTCGAGTCGAGCCAGCTACTAGAGGAAGGAAAAAGCATGATGGCCCACGTTAAGGCGGTAGATCGATCGGAAGAAGGCACACCCACGCCGATTCCCCCAGACGCCAAAATCAAAGCGCACAGCGGGGGAGAGATAGATCTCTGACCCATTTTTCACAACCGTGTATGTAGACGACTACCTCCTAATCAGGGCTCAACATTCAGACGACGGCAAGTCCGCCCTGATCGCATCAGCCTCTCTTGCCTCGGATCATGTTCGGGCTATATAGCCTGATCCATGAAACGTAGGAGGGTTTTCATAAAAAAGGTAGAAGCGCGGATAAGAACGGGGCTTCTGACGGTGTGAGTGATCGTTCGTATCATATTTGGGTTTTGACTGAATTTGCACAACAAGGGTAGTCTTCACGTGAAAAATTAATCCAGAACGCTTGAGCCATAACAAAAGGAAACTGGTATCAATACGGGGGACCATAGTAAATAGGACCTAATATTGTTAGTAAAAATAGGGACGTATATAGGTTTTTGTGTGTACCGTTGGTCCTATTTACTATGGCCCCCCCGTAATAATACGCCCCCACATGGGTTCTGAACGCTGTCGCCCACCGTAGCAGTAGCGAGAGCTGCGTACTCAAATCATAAAAGATGTAGAAGCGGGGTACACGAATTACGGCAGAGGGGCTGGCCTGCCTGGCACCGGCCACTCACGAGATATTCCATCCCCGCCAGCAGCACCGCCTGCGTCTCCTGCGTCTCCAGAACTCCCAGATGAGACTTCATGAACACTGCGGCGCGGCGTCACAGGGGCAGGATACGTGAAGGTCACGGAAAAAGAAATAGAGAGGAGAGCCAACATGATCAACAACAACAATAGCAGCGTGCAGGCGATTTCGACCAAAACGTGAAGAACTAGCCGCACACAGAAGACATGCACACACAGCAGTCCTTGGAATAAGAGATGGGGTACTTTCCGCAGTGGAAACGAAAGGGTCAAGTCAGCTCAGTAAGCAAACCGTTGCCAAGGGGTTTGCAACAGATAACAAAAAACACACACCGGCAAAAGGGTTTCGAGTTTCGCATCCTTCTAGTTCTCCACGATACGTCTCTGTTACCAGGTATGTACCAGGTACGCAACCATGGCGACAATGGGTGGCAGGCGGTGGGGAAGAGCAAGGGGGGGGGGACACAACCAACAGTAAAGTGCAGAAGAAGTGAACGAAATTGACACAACGCATCGCCGCGTCGCGCAGGCTAATTTTAACGCAAGACGAAGAAAGTAACACCATGACGTCAAGTCACACCTCACCTCACCTCCCCCTTCTTCCCCCCCCCCCCCCCCCCCCCCCCCCCCGCGCCCCCCCCCCCCAACACCTATCCATGGCCCCCCAAAATAAGAGTCTTCCATACTTCCATAAATTGGATCCCCCTCGCCCTTCCCTCGGCCCCCGCCCGATCGCCCCGCGGCCTCTCTCAACCCCCCACCACCTCCGCACCCCCCCCACTCTCCCTCTCCCACCACGTCCCCTTCACCACGCATCTCTCCCCTGTGCACCACACGACCCCCCCCCCCCCCTCCTCCTCCATTCCCTTCGCACTACTACCTGCTCCTTCCAGTCCCCCCCCCCCCCCTCCCTTCTCCTTTGGAAAACCTTTTCTTGCACAACAACGCCTTCTCCTTCCCCTTGACAACAACGCCCCCCACTAACCTCTCCTTCCCCATCACAACAGTGCCCCTCCCTTCCCTCTTCCCTTTAACGAAACAGACTCCTCTTCTCCCCAAAGTCCGCTTCTCCCACCCCCACCCTACTCCTCTCTCTCCCTCCCCCCCCCCCCCCCCTCCGCGCCCTCCCCCATCCTCTTCCCCGCCCCCGCCCCCCCCTTTCCCTTGACAACACCGCCTCCTCACCGGTAAAGAAGAGAGCCAACTTCTTGATAAACACCTGCTCCACCTCCGTCGCCTCCTCGTACAGCCCCGCCAGGTCCGCGTTGGTTTGATCACCAACGACAGCTGATTGGGTACAATAAAAAAACGCGGGCCAACCCCAAAAGGAACGCAACGCGAGCAAGGGGGCAACAGGGTGGGGGGGCGGACACGAGGTGGCGACACACGCACGGGGGCGGGGGGGGGGGGGGGGGGGGCTAGTACGTTATTACACGCGTGTTGTGGCGAAACATGCAAGACATCTAAAGCGTCTGACGCCATGCGGCTAAACGCCTTGTGCGGCTAAACGCCTTGTGTGGCTGAACGCCTCGTGTGTGGCTGAACGCCTCGTGTGTGGCTGAACGCCTCGTGGCTCGTATAGACAGCCTTGCGGTCACTTGAACAAAAAAGCGGCGGCGCCATACCGCACACGCATGACGAAAGACAAAAAACACACAAAAAAAAACGTGCACGTGTTGAGGGCCCATCTTATCGAGGACTTTTGATTCTTTCAATTTGACTTGATTGTTTTTCTTTTCTAATTTAATTTAAGCGCCCATCTTATCGATGGACTTTCGGTTCTTTCAATTTGACCTGTTTTTTTTTTTTTCCTAATTCAATTTGCATCTGATTGAACGAATTTTAGTGTTCCCCGTTAAGATGGGCTCTAATCTAACTCCTACTGAAAAAAAAAAAAAAAAAAAAAAAAAAGAAGACACCTCCGCGGTGGATATGATCGAACTGTTCGGAACTGTAAGGACCGTTTTTGTAGAAGCATATTGATTTGTAAACGATTGTTACATTTCCGGACAGTGTGGTATATACGTGGTTCGCGGCTACTGTAGGCGCTTGACGGCTGCCAAATAAACAAAGCGGCGGCGCAGCACCGCACGCACTAATAAAAAACAAGGGCGTAAACAAAAAACGTGCCCGTACCATGTTGCGTACATGCCACAGGCAGCAGTGGTCGCCTCCCTGCACCCACTATTTACGGGGGTCCATAGTTAACAGGACCAAATATTGTCGGTGAAAATACGTAAATACATAGGTTTTTATGTACACCATAGGTCCTAGCAACTATGGACCCCCGTAATAGCTCTGCACCGAACCTACTGCTGTGGGGAATACGGTAGCTCCATTGATCTCACGCAAACTTACGTAAACGTAAACAGTAGTAAAAGAGTGTTTCGCCTATTGTCCTCACTCACACTCTGCCTACTGCCCTTACATTTCCGTCCACAACAGTAGAAAGCGCAAGAGTGTTCAGCCTATATATTGGCCTCACCTTTCCGTCCAGAACAGTAGGAAATAAGAGTATTTATATTTAGCCTATCGTCCTATACCGTTCCGTCCAGAACAGCAGGAAAATGGGGTATTTTTGCCTCCAAAAAATATTTAAATCCGTCTGAAATACTTAATCGTCACCTGCTTGACAAGCACGACGAACATCTGCTGCTGTAGCGGATGGTAGCGCGGGTCGAGGTCCACCAGCCCCGCGATCTCCGTCAGGCACTCCAGCGCCGAAGTCCGGAACAAAGCCTCCGCAAAGAACTTCGTCAAAAGCGCGCTGTAGTGAAACACAAAAAAAAAACACACACACACACACAGATGTAAATTTGAGAGAAGGTGCGAGATGACAAAATATCATCACGGTGTCCCATCCTTTCAGTACCATCTCACCAGTAGTATCAGTAACCTCAAGAGTCTTACGCCCCTCCATCCACTGCGCCTCATTTTTTCTTGCTCGTACAAACGTTTCGATTGTGTAATGACCCCGACCCGGCTTCTCGGCCTTCTCTTTCGCACTTAAACAATGCAATTTCGCACACCAGTTGACGACGAAGTGTGTGCCAACCCTTGCCTTCATGCCAAACCTTTTACACATACACGAGTAAAACACTCCACACATAAAACAACCTAATTCCTCCAAATTTCAACTTCCACCAGCTTCCGATTTCAAGTGTCGAGCTGCATACTCGCACACTTTTTCACTTCCGATACTTCATTTACACTCCGATTACTCGCACACTTTTTCATTCCGATACTTCATTCACACTCCGATTACTCGCACACTTTTTCATTCCGATACTTCATTCACACTCCGATTTAGTGCCGACCAAGGGAGGGAAGCCGCGACTCAGGGACTCACTCGATCAGCTGACGCTCGAAGATGTACCCAAGTGGGATCCAAGTCAGGAACCGCTGCAAGGTCTGGAGGGTGCCGTTCAGCAGAGATGGCTTCTGGCTGCGGTCCAGGATATACTCGCACAGCTCGTAGATTTTTGCGAATTCCTGGGCGGGGGGGGGGATCCATCCGATCGGCCAATCGGATGGAAAAACAAAAACACAAAAAAACAAAAAACGGGTTCCCATCAGTTCGAGCCCGACTATACCGTGCACCCAATCAGATCACGCCTGAACTCACCGGTACCCACATCAGATCGCGCTCGTTTTATTTTAGACCGCGTTCAATCAAATCGCGCCAAATTAGACCGCGTCCAGTCAGACCGCACCCATTCAAAATCGCGCCCAACCAGACGACCCCCAATCAGACAGACCCAGCGTCAAATCAGAATGCGCGCAACCGAAAGGCATCCGATCAAATCAGTTTTCGGGCGATCAGCAGCGACGGCGTCGGGAGGGGGGGGAGCTCGCGTGCCGAAGACGTCTCGCACCGTACACGATAGCGCTTGATGCTACTAGTAGCGTACGCGGCATGATCATGACAGACGAAAACGAGTTTCAATTTCCTCCTGAATGCATGACCACCCACGGACATGGCGCCTGATGTTGGAGGCACGATGAAAAATCAGTACCCTGCCTACCCTGTACTCCAGCAGTACGACGTACGTAGCAGTAGTAGCCGCCTACTGCCTTTTGGATGACAGCAGTACATAGCTGCAGTAGCCGCCCACAGAATATACTGAGGGTACAGTAGCTGAAGCAGTAGCCGCAGTAGTTAGTCCCTATTCATACGTCCCAACTACAGTACTTCCAATAAAAGAACACTGCTCTCGGATTCGTGTCAGCAGACGCTATCATGGCCATCTCGGGCTTTGCCTCAAAACAAGACAAGAACGGTAACGGTGTTACCTGGCATGTAAACCAGGTAAAAACACCAGCAGAACTGCAAGAGGGCGGGATCGAAAACACTCCAGCTCGGCGAGCGTGAGCACGCGCGTGTACTACGCAAGCGCTTGGTCTCTTTTTCTTCCACTGCTGTGCACTGTCTCTTACTTGCCTCTCCTATCCCTCTAACCTTCGCTCTTGCCTGTCTCCCTGTCCATATTAATAACTCTCCCTCTCTTCTGCCTGTCTGCCTGTCTGTCCGGCTTCCTTTTTTTTATCTTATTTCTTTCTCTTTTTGGTTTCTTTCTTTTTCTCACATCGTTGAGGCTCTCCTTCATCTTCTTGATTTTCTTTGTGGTCATCTGGTCCTTCCCGAAGTCAAACACCTCCTCGCTCAACAGCTTCAGGATCTGCATGTTGTTCTCGCAGAGGACCTCGTTCGTCTGCCGGCCCAAGCAAGACCCAGGGGAAAACGAAAAACGAAAAAAAAAACAAAACAAAAATCAAAATACCTGGTACGGCAGCAATAGAAGCCGACGCACAAAACAACAACGACCAACTAAACACAGCAAAACCACCACCACCACCACCACCACCACCAACAGCAACAACAGCAAACAGAATCAATATCAGTGACGACAACACCAACACAAACAAAAACGCCAACATAAAACTACAACACCACCACCGACATGCCGACATCGCCACCAGCACCAGCACCAAAAACAACAACAAGCACTATGAGCACCAAGACAGCAGTCGGCGTCTGGGGTTAGGGCTTCCAGAGGAGCAACGGCGCGTGTCGGTGTGCATGTACATGGGAGGGTGGGGGGGGGGGGAGAGACAGAGGGGAGGGTTTCCACACCTTGCTGGCGTCGCAAATATCGGAGATGAAGGTCGGCCAATTGTGTGGCCACTCCTGCTTCAAGATCGCCACAAGCACCTGCAAGACCACACGGGAAACGGGGTGAAAGGAATGGCAGCGGAGGAGAGGGGAGGAGAGGGGAGGAGACGAGTCGTCACGGGCACAGCATTAGTGCGCAAAAGCGAAGCGAGTGAGGCACAAGCCAAGCCCGGCCATCGACGCCGATACCGACGCAACAACACAAAAACAACTACACACATGGTCACCGAACCCGCACACGCCGGCACAATACTGTATATCCCGGCTCTCTCAGACATCCTTCGCTTTGGGGCAACGAACGCGGCATGCCGAGAAACCGAAAGCGAGTGCGAACGGGCAGCGTTGGTGATCAATCATATGCCCATCCATGATCGCGACGATATTCCACAGCGGATGACACGTTACTGGCTCGTGGAGACTGTATACCGCAAAATGACCGCAAAAAAGAAAAGCAGCAGTGACACCCACGACCGACGGCCGCCGACATGCCAGCCCAGCACAAGGGCCGTCGTCGTCATAAGCAATATATATCAGAACAGCGACACATAACACGCCCGCCCAACACACACCTGGAGGGGACGTAACCGCGAAGGACACCATCAGCAACAACACGATTACAAATAAACATGGTATGTAAAAGCAGCACATCAACCTCCAAAACCTCCACAGCACACCACCTCAACACATACCTACACAATTCTCCCACGAACGTAATCTTCACACGTATCACATGATACGATCTTCACAAACATAATTAATTCTACACGCACAAGATCTACACGCGCTCACAATCTCCACCCCAAAATCTCCACGCACGTCCATCTCTCAGCGCGAAATCTCCACCCAAAATATTAATACCCACAACCTTTCACTCGCCGTCTCACACACATAGTCTCCATACACGCGGTCTGGTCTGCACACAACACAATCTACAGACATGTATGTAACAAGCACGCCTGATTATGACACCCACTCTATGCTGCACACCCACACCCGACCTTCACACCCGTGAAATCTCCATGCAGCACAAAACAAGCAATCAACACACGAATTCCGAATGTACCCTCACATAATCTGCACAAAAGCACACAAAACTTGCACCAGGTACGTACACAAAAAAGTATCCACAATCTACGGCGTACTTCACACAGGCAGCAGCCTAATTCCCACACGCGAAAATATGGGCCGAAAAAGGAAAAGCAACAGTCGTAAGGATAACCCACTTCGACGAAACATCATTGCTGCTGCTGCGACGTCGTCGCTCATCTCCCGTGCACCACCGAAAGACATAGGGTTCTGCCCACCCGCACTGCATCAGCAAAAGCAACATCAGCAACAACAGCTACAGCACGAAGAACCAGCAACAACTTTGACCGACCCTACCCCACCCACTCCTCGCCCACCCATACACCTACCCACCGACGCAAGCACAGCAAAAAAATACACGGGGGTGCTCTATTCGCTGCTCGCTTCACCGCTCGCTCGTGTCACCTTTCGTTCGGTTCACAGCGTGTTTTCACTGCTGGGTTCGCCGCTCGTTTCTACTGCTCATTTCCACCGTCCTTTTTTCGGTGCTCGTTTTACCGCGCTCTCTTTTTTACCGCTCTTTTTCGCTGCGTTCTCTTTTTTACCAACTCTGCTCACGAGGTTTCGGGAGCGAACAGAAGAAATGACCCTTAAAAAGTCTGTGAGATATTTCCGATCGAATCCGTGGTTCCATTATTTGGACCCTCAGATTAATGCTTCAAGAATGATACTTTCAGAGGCAGTTGGTGGGCGGCGTATTTACGTCGGACGCTCCACGCAACTCGAAAGGGGTTCCACAATCTTTAGGGCTGGGCACTGGCACAGTATGTACCGGCAATATCAAGCTACTGGCGGTAGTAATCTACTGATTGACCCGCGGGCATAAATTCCCCCGCAAGTTTTATCATTACGTACGTCCGAGAAAAAACGCCTCATTATGGTACGCAAACCCACCAAACGCGTTCCGGGAGGAGAGAGGAGAGACAGCATACTGCTGTAATCCAATAAGTGATCAAATTCCGACAACAGTATTTTCGAAATCGACTCAGTCAGCCAGAGCCCAGCCCTATATATTCATCTCTCTACTAGTAACCCTTTATTCCGTACCCTATTCGGTGCTTCCTTCGATGGACTAACTCGGCACTCTATTCGGCTTAATCCATGCCCTACGTAGTCGATGCTCTAATCCCCTGCCCTCTCCACCAGCCACTGGTCTACCCACTGCTCCGCTCGGTCCTCCCCTCCACGCCACCACTGCTCTCGCAAAACCTCTCAATCCACGACTCAAGTCACCGCTCAGTCTATCGCTGCCGCTCAGCTCTGACAGCTCTCGCGCTCACCAGGTTGATCTTGTTGATGAAAACCCGCTCTCGTCGCAAGGACTCCTCCGTCTGAGAGAGCTGTCATCCACGCCGCCGCCCACACCCCACGCCCAGCCCACACCCCACATCGCCCATTCAACCGACCAACCGATCCACCAACCATCCCAGCAAGAGCAGCGGCGGCCAAAATGAAGACAACCCCCCCGTCCGTGGCCACACCAACAGCGGGAGCAGCAGCAGCAGCAGCAGCAGCAGCAGCAGCAGCAGCATCATCGAACCGAAGCGCATTCGTGTGTCAGAAGCGCCCAAAAACCGCGCCGGAGGGACAGGCGGCGGGGGGGGGGGGGGGGGGGGGTAGAGACAAAAACACGGAGGCAGGCAGGCAGGCAGGTACGCACGCACGCACGCACGCAGGGCGAACGATCGAACAGAAAAAAAAAAAAGGCAGACAACAAGAAGGAAGAAAAAAAATAAGCGAAAGCTTCAAACGGTAACATGGGGGAGCATGAACATGAATACATGAACATGGGACAGCATGAACATGAACGTGAACACGAGGCATCATCAACACGAACATGAACGTGAACGCGGGGCAGCATGAACACCAACACCAACACGGGAAGCGCAACCACGCACGGGGTATGATAAGAGGTCAAGTTTAATTTTCGACTACGGCTCGGATTCGTCTGTCTTCGTGACGGCCAGATAACAGCACCAGGCGATCGACCATCATGCGCGAAGATTGGTATTTATCTTCAGCACAAGCAGCGGAAAACCTAGTGATAGCGGGACGAGGTACATACCATACCACACCGCAGATACTCTTCAGGGAGGAGCGGTGGCACGACGAGGAGATGGTTCAAGCGCCAAACAGAAGCAGTGCCCCTCCTTGTTCCTTTCACAGGTCATTGCCGAGAGGGGGGGGGGGCGAATTATACCATCACCAACACCAACACCAGCACCACCTCCAGCACCACCTCCAGCACCACCATCAGCACCGCCGCCGCCACCACCAACACCAACACCACCAAATTAAAAAGCGCCAACACCAACACCGCCAACAAAACAAGGACGCCACTGCCTCATCTACCCTCTCCCACCACTACTCCTTGCCTCCCCCCTCCCCTCAAGTCAGGTACCAAGAACACCATTCGCCCCGCTAGCATCGACCGTTTTCTCAGTCACACCGCCCGAAACAAAAACGCGGCACCCGGGTGGGAGCGAAACGCCTTCCACGATGTAAAAAAAAAAGCTGAGGGCATAAAATTTCAAGCTTATTTGCACCAACAGAAAAAGGCGAATTCTCGACCGAATGTTCACTACCCCCTCCCTCCCCTCCCTCTCCACCCTTCCCTCCCGTCGCCGAAAATATAAATTTGTTTCCGCCCTCTCGCTCCTCGAAACATTACTCTATATTCCATTTGTTTCTTTGGACACGCCGTGCAGCTTCCGCTCCATCCCACTCCACCTCATCATATATGGGCGCGCAGGGCGCAGTAGCGCGCCCACGCGTCACCCTTGCGCATGCACGGGCCAGATATGTCGTCGTACCCCCCCCCCCCCCGCGCGCCCCGTGCCCCGCCCCCCTTCCTTCCCGCCGCCTCCCGCAACAACGCAGACCAATAACACCCCGACACAGCACAATAACGCCCCCAACGTGAACATCGGCCACCAACCTGGATGATCTTTCCCACGACGTAAGTCTTGATGCCATCGCGTTGATCTTGTGGCAAGATCTTCCATCGAGTCTGGATAGCCCCATCCAAGATCTACGTTCCGCATCCCGGAGAGAAGACGAGACCGAGGGAGGAGGGGGGGGGGGGGGGGGGCGTTTCAACGTAAATCGAACAACAGATGGGGGGGAAGGCGCGCGGTGGGGGGAAAGCAGCGGCAGCTACAACAGCAATAGCAGCAGCAGCAGCAGCAGCAGCGACAACCATGTCAACAGACAACGAACAACTTCACCAGCAGCCGCAATAGCAACAATGAAAACAACAACAAACCACAACAACAGCCACCGTTACCATCACCACCCCGCCTCACCAGTACCACCACCACCACCACCACCACCAAGGTTACTACATACTGCCACCACCACCATCATCACCACCACTACCACCGCCGCACAACCACCGCCACACAACAACCCACACAACCAACTACAAAACCACCACCACCAACATTACGAGCACCGGTCCCCTCGGTTTTTGTTGCAACTCGTACAACGCGTGTCAACAGCACAACAACAACAACAACAACAACAACAACAACAACAATACCAACAAGAGCAACAACAACAACACCGCCACCAACTAAGTCACCACAACCTCCACCAACCATCAAGAATAATAACAACCAATAACAACAACCAACAATAACAACCAACAACAACAACAACAACAACAACAAAACGGTCCTCCCGGTTTCTCTTGCAACTCGTACAACGCATGCACAACACCACCGCCATCACCGACATCACCGACATCACCACCACCACCAACAACAACCACAACAACAACAACAACAACAACAACAACAACTATAGCGGTTCACACACCTGCAGGCCGATGAACCTGGTGTGCTGACTCTGGGACTGCTCCAGGATCGTCCCAGCCTGCGTCCACATGTCCGGGCTCTCCTTCATTCTCATCAGGAGAATGTTCGCGTCATTGCGCTACGAGTATAGAGCGTGCGAGCAGAGCATTTTCCAAGGCGTTCAAAAAAAAATCGCGGCGGGTAGCCGAAGAGGGGGGGGGGGGGTCATATATATTAAACACATCAGGGCAGGGCAGATGAGAAAATAAAAAAAAGTGGCTGACGATCAGACGAGCCTCAGCGAGAATGACGCCGTCACTGCGTTTTAGAGCGTGCGAGTAGAGCTCTTCCTAGGGTGTTCCAACACATCCCACGGCGGGGGGTGGGCGTGGGGGGCAGGGGTCATCCATCATACATCAGGGCAAGGTACAACAAAACCAAAAACAAATGGCTGGCGATCAGACAATAGCCTCAACGAGGATGTTCATGTCGTTGGGCTTGAAAGCGTGTGCGCGAGAAAATCTCCGGGTGATCCAACAACATTGCACGGCGGGTGGGAGCGCGCGGAGGGGGGGGGGGGGGGGGGGGGGGGGGGGGGGGGGCTGGGCGGGTCATACACCACGGTAAGATGTCTACTTCGCAGAAACAGTGAACAAGCGTCTGGCGGATCGAACGAGCTCCGGCGAGGATGTTGGCGCCATTGCCCCATAAGTGCGCATACGGAATCTTCCAGAGGGGTTGTTTGTCCGTGCACGGAGGGAGGGGAGGGAGTGAGGGCGGGCGGGGGGGCGGGGCGTCAAACTAGAAGGGGGGGGGGGGGGGGGGGGGGGGGGGGGGGGGGGGGGGGGGGGGGGGGGGGGGGGGGGGAAACAAATAAATAAACGGAAACGTGCTACTAATACGAGTACAATGTCGGACGAACCCCAGCGGACAAAACACCAACGGTGCTCCTGCTGTCTAGTGACAACATAAACTTCCACTTCCAACGCGATTCCTGATGACGACGCATGTCAGGTCAGTCCAACAAAAGGACCGGAGAGCTGCTGCTTCAGCTTACACTCTGTACCAGCATGAACTGCAAAAGGGAAACAAGGGCCACGAAAACAAGGAAGAAAAAAAAAAAAAAAAAAAACAGGCCGAGAATTGTTACTACTCGTACACACATACAGTAGGCGAATACACTACACATCCAACGGTCAATGCCGGCGGCGCGTGGGAGGGAGGAAGGGAGGGCGAACAAACAACCTTAATTCACCGTCGGCACGCAAAAAAAAATGCTCGACAAAAACTTTGTGAAAACCTCGAGACGTTTGGTTGGGAGACTTCAAAACTCATTTTTTTTTTTCAAAAAAACAAAACATGAAAACAAGACAAAAAACACAAAAAAAAAAAAAAACGCCCGGAGGAAGCAACACCGAAATGGCGGCGCCTGGCGGATACCATCACGGCGGTTGCGTTCGCCTTAATAACAACACCCATAAAAAATACTCGGAGACAGGCAGGCATTTTTGGGCGCCGCATCAAGCAAGGCCTCTCTCGGGGAGAGGCCAGCCAAAAGGGGTCACACCGAGAAATCCTATTTGTTTTTTTATCGCTCCAACTCACACAAGTAGAACCAGCTACGAGCACAATAAACACGACACAATCCCATGGGGCTTTTCCTTCAGAGGGAAAACGCGACCAAACCAAGTGACCGCTGCGTACAGCATGGACCACACGGAAAAGAAAAAGGACTGCGAGCTGCTGCTGGGGTCGGGTGGCGGAAGAGGGGGGAGTGCGTACTAATTTGTTGCTT
This sequence comes from Macrocystis pyrifera, assembly GCA_031763025.1. Lineage (NCBI taxonomy): Eukaryota > Phaeophyceae > Laminariales > Laminariaceae > Macrocystis > Macrocystis pyrifera. Next base: position 13,067,153 of record JASSKH010000003.1, read on the forward strand.
GCCTCAGTCATTTTACTGTTAACCACGCATCCCTTTCGAGACGGAGCGGGGTAGAGGGGGGGGGGGGGGGGAGGGTGTACTGATTATCATGCATGGCCGTAGTCGTATGACCATAGACTCTCGCATTCCCTACAATACCAGGACGGAGCACGTCGGGTTTTCACGGACCGGACAGACATTGCTTGCACCAAGCGCGAAGCGCCGTGAGGTGTCCGGCGAGTAGCATCAAGGGTGAGCTGCATCTTACTAAGAACCGCTTGTGAGGCGGACTTGCATATGAATGACCCCGTCAACAAGTTAATATAATTTCCGGTGTGGCCACTTCCAGAGACAGCAATGGGAGTACTACTCTATGTAACTGCCTCGTGGGTGCCTTACCACAAACTACGTGATGCAGGCGGTCACTCCCCTTGTGCGGAGTAAAATGTTCCCCACCACGCACAAATGATCTATAAATTCGATCGCCGGCTGTGACCTACCGCCGAAAAAAAAAAAAAAAAAAAAACAAAAAAAAAAAAAAAACGGTTGTCTACAGCAGTAGCTCAAGCAGTAGTGAGCGGCATGTTTCACAGCAGTGTCGTTGCCAACAGACGCCAACCCAACCTATACCAGGTTTAAAATATATATATTTAAGACCAGGTACTCGTACGTAAGCTGTGAGTCGAGTTCTCGACTGAGTGAACAGTTGATACTCAACTTTGCAAGCTACATAGTTGCATGATACATCTGTTCTATATTTCGTTCATGGTCCGGGGGTTGTGCATAATTCATCCCAACGAGTACCACGTACAGCAGTAAACATACAAGATGGGGGTTTTAGCCAAAATCAGCTATACCTGGCCACCTTTCGGCTAAAATCAGATACGTACTAAAAACAAGTACAAACACACACGTCAGCTATTGGCCAGGCTCACATCGCAGCTGATTTGGGAGGCCACAAGGCCACGCGCTTCATGTTTAGGGGTTCAGGTTTTTCGTAATCCATGCATTTCCATGGACAACAAAACACCGCTCGTGGCGAGCGTTTTCAGCTTGGTTTTAGTATTTTACCGTAGCTGATTTTGCCCCAAAGGGATGAGGTATACCCGATTTCGGCCCTATAATATATAGCGGGGGGGGGGGGGGGGGGTGTACTCATTATCATGCATGGCCGTGGGGGGAGGGGGCTATATACCGTAAAGAGCGTTGAAATCGCACAGGCATGTGGCGCATTTTTTTTTCAGCGCTCGCTGTCTTGCTCAAGCCGAACATCATACCCACGTACTAACGTGCGTATTCTTCGAAGGCTCTCTCTCTCGACCTTATATACCAGGTATATATATTCCCCCCCCCCCCCCCCCCCCCCCAAAAAAAAAAAACACCTTGTTCGGTATTTATTGGCATACCTGGTATGCCTTTCCCGTTCTGGGACACAGAAAAAAAAAATCGAGCGCTGCAGAACGGTCGCGCGCACCTCAACGGCATGACGCCATCGACAGGACAGCACAAAAAAAAAATTCCACCAAAAAAAAACAAAAAACAAAAAAGTCCGGGCTGCTGAGGGGGGGGGGGGCATATACTCATGTCATGCATGGCCGTAGTCTTACTTACTTAAATACGTCGGGTTTTCGCCGACCAGGCAGACAAGCGCTCTTGCACCAAGCGCGAAGCGGCGCGAGGTGTTGGGCGAGTCCCACGAAGGGCGTTCTGCGTCTCACAAAGAAAGAACCGCTTGAGGGGCGGACTCTCTCTTGAATTTGGATGGCGAGGTCAATGCGTTGATTGATGTTGGGGGGGTGGGGGGGGGGGGAGGGGGGAACGGGGGGGGGGGGGGGGGGGGTGCTACAGTACCGGCCACACCAAAAAGAAAAGAACAACCCGGCATATACAGCAGTAGTAATGTATAGGGGGGCGGGGGGGTGGAGGGGGGGGGGGGGGGGGGTCCGTCTGAACCACATCGGTTGGAACACGTGCGACCCGACATGTTGCCTTGTAGCTCTTGATGCCACCCGCTCGCACTTGCTTGCTTTGCTGCGTCATCACACACCCGCCAATCTTGTGCCGCAGCAACGTTATTGTACGCGTGTACACACAGATCCACGTCCCGACAGGGATAACAAATACCTCTCTGGCCGGTACAGTACTTGCCGCCGGTCCCTCTACAGTACCGGTGTGCGCCAGAGCGGTCCCTCTTTAATAGCGCCACCGGTGTGCGCCAGAGCGGTCCCTCTTTAATAGCGCCACCGGTGTGCGCCAGAGCGGTCCCTCTCTAATAGCGTCGGTGTGCGCCAGAGCGGTCCCTCTCTAATAGCGTCCGTATGCGCTATTACGGGAGACCATAGTAGATGGGACCAAATTTTGGTAGTAAAAATAGCAAAAATATATAGGTTTTTGTGTGTAACGTAGGTGCTATTTACTACGGTCCGCCGTAATGCAGCGGTCCCTCTTGAATAGTGCCGGTATGCGCCAGAGTGTATGCGCCAGAGTGGTTAGTCCCTCTTGAATAGTGCCGGCGAGTCTACGCCAGAGCCAACAATACCGGTACTATTCTAGCGGCAACCGGCACCACCATTCCGCACACACACACCACACCGGTCAAAATCCCATCTGCGCCAAGCGATTGATTCCACAGGCACCTCCTGCCGTATATATAGCGGGCAACCGACTGGCACTGCTCAACCGGCAATATATAGAGATAACCGGCGATACATAGAGATAACCGGCAATATATAGAGATAACCGGCAAAATATAGAGATAACCGGCAATATATAGAGATAACCGGCAATATATAGAGATAACCGGCAATATATAGACATAACCGGCAATATATAGAGAGATAAACGGCAATATATAGAGACAGGGACCACTTACTTATACGTACATCCATCTCTACTACTGTAGAGCTGAAGATGAGTCGGCACGACTTACTATTTAATAATAATACTATTGTAACACGACTTACCCCCTCTGCGAACCCGGGAGAAACAACCGACACAACAAAAACTTTTGGTGTTACATCTCAGGCCGCGTGCGAACTGCGTGAGCGCCCAGCGACACGGGGAAATATATAGATAGGAACATGAACATTCTCGCCCATGCCCATGCCGTACTTACTCCTCCTCCTCCTCCTCCTCCTCCTCCTCCTCCTTGCCAACCATGTAACTCGGACCACCATTTTTTTTTTTTCGTTTCGTGTCTTTTTTCGCAAAACCCTTCTAGAACCGCAGTCCCGTTTTTGGAGGGACAAACTATTACGGGGGGGCCACAGTAAATAGGACCTACGGTATACACAAAAACCTATACATTTCCTCATTTTTACTATTAATAACAATATTTGGTCCTATTTACTATGTGGTCCCCCCGCGCAATACTTACAATTTGACCGGTTTGTCCCCAACACAGGACTGCAGTTTTTTGCCCCACGTAAAAGAGTTACTCAAATCATCCCCCAATCACGCAGTGGCTGTGTTCGTTGCTGCAATCGTCCATTTTTTGTCGTCCATTTTCGTCTCTTCAAAGGCCCGTGAGGGTAAAGTCACCAACTTGCCAACTACCTACTATTAATAGTCGGTACTCATAACTAGTACGGGGGTACATAATTAACAGGACCTATGGTATACATAAAAACCTATATATTTACCTATTTTTACTCACAAAATTTGGTCCCGTTAACTATGGACCCCCGTTATAGTGGTTTACCGGACGCGCCGAGTATTCATAGTAATAGGCAAGTTATTGAGTTTCCATACACCAGGAAATGTATCTATAGGGCGGGAGCATTGTTGAATGCGGGATATATTTTATATTTTGGGCGGGGGGGGGGGGGGGGGGGGGGGGGGGGGGGGGGGGGGGGGGGGGGGGGGGGGGGGGGGGGGGGGGGGGGGGGGGGGTGTTCGGCCGGGGAGAGGGCTCACTTGGCTCGCTGCAAGTCGCCTATAGCCATCAGCTGGCTTCGCCAGACGACTTGACTTGCCGACTAAAGTCAGTCAGTTGGCTAACACCACCTGCTGAACAGATAGTCGTGAAATTCCGCCTACTCACCTCTAATAATACCCGATAATAAATACTATCAATATGATGTTCAAAAAAAGGGGGGGGATTGTGCTCTCGCATAGAGCGGTACAAAATACCTGGTACAATCGTAAACGGTACGGTAGTTTTACCAGTTAACAAAACCACGCAATTTGAAGGGAAAAAAAAACCTGCCCCATGTTGTCCCACCGCCCCGCCTCGCCCCCCCCTTCCTGGCCCCTGGTCGTACCACTCTGACCCGAAATATAGGGACCGTTAGCATACAATTATTCAATAAAAACGGTCCTTATATTTTGGGTCAGAGTGGTATACAGCAGCAGCAACCGCGCTACATGTTCATTTACCAGCAGCAACTGCAAAAAACAGTAAAAGTAGCATGTGACGACGCCAGGTTTGTGTCCCCCTTGCCCCCCCCCCCAAGAAAAAAGCAGGGCGCTTTTCTGCTTGAAATAACGAGAACGTGTAATACTGGTACTAATATTAACAGTAACCACGTAAACACTCCGTAATACACGTACGTACGTACTGGTACGAGGTATTACGGGGGGGGGTCCAAAGCAAATAAGACCTACGGTACAGGCAAAAACCTTACCACTCCGACCCAAAAAATAAGGACCGTTTGTATTGAATAATTGTATGCTAACGGTCCCTATATTTCGGGTCAGAGTGGTATACCGGTATGATATTTTTATATTTTTAGTGACAATAATTGGTCGTATTTACTATGGTCCTCCGTAATGGTACTGTTGTACAGCAGTGAACTGTACCATACTATTACGGGGGTCCGTAACTAATAGGACCTGTGGTATACACAAAAACCCTATATATTTACCTATCTTTACTAGCAATAATTGGTCCTATTTACTATCGTCCCCCGTAACAGAACAGGAGTAGTGCCAAATACCTATCTGGGCGTAAAAATAAGAACCGCCCTCACGCATACGAGAATCGTTCTGGTCCACGAACGATCGCTGTCCTGCTCTCCTTACAACCCCACCCACCAGAATTATTCTCGGAAACCACGAGGAGGCGCAAGAGCCGGAGATGCAAAAATTGCGGGGTAATCACAGAGGGTGTGTGTGGGGTAACTCATTTATTGCTTGCCTTGACCATGGACCCCGCGTCCCTTTCGAGACGGAGCACACCAGTGGGGAGGGCGGGGGGGGGGGGGCGGGGGTGTACTCATTATCGTGCATGGCTGTAGTCATATGACCATAGACCCTCGCATCCCTACAATGCCGGGACGGAGCACGTCGGGTTTACAGGGAGGGGGGGGGGGTACTCAACTCGTGCACAAAACCATTACAGCAACGTGTTGACAGCTAGTAGTGAATCTTCAAAAGGTAGCTATTTAAGCACGCTGATCGGCCAACAAGTATATTGTGCGCGGCTCAATCGACCTGCAGCATCCCGAGTCGGCCGAACTCACCTCAACCCTTGTAAGAGGGCAGTCCCGTCTCGGGGGACGAACTACTTAGAGCTTCACCAATTTGCCGCCCAAACGGGACTGCGGGCCTAACAGGGCTATAAGATTCTTTCCAAGCACAGCATACGAGCCGGCCGAACCAACCCATCAATAGAGGCCTGCCGAGCGCACCACCCAAGCATTCATCACTGGCGAAGGGGTTCGGGTTATAGGGTTCGGGTCGGAGGGTCGGCTTTGCGCGCCAATCACAAAAAAAAAAAAAAAACTCCGTAAAAGATTTCACCCATCATAATGTCAAAAGGTGTGACCCACGTCTCGCACAACGAAACATATACCGTGAAAAAATATTTATCATAACAAAAAAAATACCAGGCCTTAAAAAACCTTTTTACGGTAGCACTGCTGCTGCAGTCCCGAATTGTATTCGGGGACAAACTTACTTAGAATTTGACTGGATTGTCCCCAAAACGTGACTGCAATTCTACATGTATTTATTATACGGAAACGAATGCACTGCTGCACCTTTGTACTGGCTCATGCTCGGGGTATGTGTCTGAGCTTTGGTTCCCCATTTTATTTATTTATTTTGCGATTCTTCTCCTTTTCTTTTTCTTCTTCTTTTTCGGTTTGGTTTCTTCGTTGCTTCTCTTTCTTTATCATGCGTATTTTGGTTGCTGGCGTATGTATGTATGTTGTGTCGGCCGCACCTAGTGCGAAGGCATTGTATAGCGTAGGCTGTTAATGCATGACGGTGTGTTATCTCTGTGTCGTAGTCTGTGACCACAGAGCTCGTATCTTTCTAGGGTGAAGAATCAGCACGGACACTGGGCTTGCTGGATGTCGACGAGTAGAAGAACGGTTTAATGTGAAGAACACACACACTGTATATAACCGGAAATATCATCCCTGTCAGTCCATCAGAGTCCAGACGGGGATTATGGTCACGGCCAGTGAGGTATACCATGGTATTTGATTCACTAATAATAGACCAAACACATCAGGCGCCACACAATTGAGGCATCTACCCCTGGGAATCACGTACTGTAGAGCAGCAGCAGTGGTCACCTGCAGCAGTGGTAACCTGCAGCAGTGGTAACCTGCAGTGGTCCCTCTATAGTGCGGTTGAGTGGTGCCGGCAGCCCGCGATAGTGCCTGTGAAAATCGCTATTACGGGGGTCCATAGTAAATAGGACCAAATATTGTTAGTAAAAATAGGTAAATATATAGGTTTTTATATACACCATAGGTCCTACTAACTATGGCCCCCTGTAATAGTCGTACGAGGCACAGATGGGAGTGTGTGGCGGTGTGCGGAGTATATAGTGCCGGTTGCCGCTATGGTAGTACGGGTAATATTGGCTGGCGCATATGATACCGGCAATATACAGCGACTAAGTCTACAGTACATAAACGTACATACATTGGTTTGTTCTACGAGCTGGTTCCAGCAAGATAGGCAACATTTTTCATCTTCGGGCCCCAAAACAACGAAATACGTTGGATTTCTCAACAACCAAAACGCTAAAAATACTGAAAAACACCATTATGGGGGACCATAGTAAATAGGACCTACGGTACAAACAAAAACCTACATATTCACGTATTTATACTATCAATATTTGGTCCTATTTACTATGGTCCCCCGTAATAAACACACCCGCATGACCGCATCAGCTATCAATAGGGAAACGCGTCGGCGATAAGTTTTTGTAAATCATACGTACCTGATGTTCGTGAGATAGCGGGAACAGTTTGAACATCTACTTGTGTATCTTCCTTTTAGCTTTTTGCTTTTGGATATCTGCTTTTTCTTTTTTCTTTGCTTCGTCGTCTTCCTCTTCTTTTTTTTGTCTAATATTAATATTAATAGTTTCTTTTTCTTTCCCTGGTGTTATTGGTAGCGAAGTAACTATTACAGAGGACCATAGTAAATAGGACCAAATATTATTAGTAAAAATGGGCAAATATATAGGCTTTTGTGTGTACCGTAGGTCCTATTAACTATGGCTCCCTGTAATACGTCGGTTATTGGTTATTATACCCTCTTCTACACCCCTCGCGTAGCTTGCGACCCTGCGATCTGCGAAAATCTGGGCATTCTCTCGTGTGTTTCCTTTCTTGTTTTCTTGCTTTCTTGCTTCAATTGATTTTTTCTTTCTCCCTTGCCTTTTTTTATTTATTATTTTTTCGATTTCGATATCAATTTTTCGACGTCGAGTTGTTCTTTCTTCCTGTTCTATTTCTTCTGGGTATTACGTGGTCTTCTCGGTTTTTGGCGCGACTTGTACGGCGTACCGCCGCCATGTACCTGATCCGCACGTGCGCGGACCTCAGCTTTTGTTCTTGTCTGAGGTGTAGATGTGCTTCATTCTTCAGCTGTATATCAGATCATGTGTATTATTCTTTGTTTTTTTTTTCTCCCCGAGGTACTCTTCTTCCATTCAAGAGATATTGGAGCCTGTCCTGCCTGCGACCACGGTCTGCATTGATCGTATTGTGGCCATGACTTAAACCCTTTTAGTACCGCAGTCCCGTTTTGGGGGCAAATCACTTAGAATTAGACTGGTTTGTCCCCAAATCGGGACTGCGGTACTAAAGGGGTTCACGTGAGAACAACAACTATTACGGGGGACCATAGCAAACAGGACCAAAATATTGTTGGTAAAAATAGATAAATATATAGGTTTTTATGTATACCATCGGTTCTATTAACTATGGACCCCCGCAATACTTGTACGTAGATTTCTTGAGCGGGCGGGGGGGAAACAAAGAAAGAAGAACTTTCAGGATTTTAGACGCAAATCGGGGTATTTTTTGCCTGCTTGGTATACGAAATGTATTCCTGCAATTCATGATACCGCCGTGCTGCGGCAAAAACACACGTACAAGCAGTAGAACGGACAGTCTAATGGTCATGATTGACATTCGATGTGGCCCAGAAAAAAAAGGCACTGCAACCGGAAAAATAGGCCTACGTTAGGCCCGTTCTCGGTTCATTTTGGGCCCATTTTTTTTTACCAAAATCGCTCATTTCCTACACATCGTAGAGATTATTGTTGTAACACAAAATTCAGTTTTGCGCCGTGGTTTTGGAGAGTTGGGAAACCGACTTTGTCATGGTTCTTCTTGATGGCAGTATGAAAAAAAACGAGGACAGGGCTTTTTTGCCCATTTATTTTCGTACGTCAGTCAAAAGGTCGAAGTTGCCGAAGAATCCCTAAAAATTCCTAGAATTGTGCCCCACAACAACGGGAAAAAAAAAAATGCCAGCCCTCAGTTTTTCGCACTATTGCCATGAAGAACAACCGGGGTCAAATTTGTTTTCCCAACTCTCAAAGGCCATGGCGCAAACTTTCGAAGCCGAAAACAAATGGCAGAAGCTGGGGCGCTTTGTGAGAGTTCCACAACGTTGGCGTGTTTCTGATGCTTGGCAGCTATTTTACAAGCACGTAACGTGTACCTGGAATAACAGTACTAAACTGTAGCACGTACTGCATTAATAGTAAATGTACGCGTATGCCTGTGTTTTTTTTTTTGGTCTCTTGTTCGAAGATATCTCTTCGTACGCGCGCGCACTTTTCACAAGTTTTTTTTTCTCTTGCTGAAACCTTTCTCAGTTTCTCATCTATGAGACCAGGCGAGTCAGCGTGGCACATCCTTCATCACCGCCCGCCAGCAGCGTGTATACCAGACATAGAGCATCATCCGATGGCAGCTACGAAACAAGCAGTCAGCACGAGGTATCGACGACCTTTAGTTTTACCAACAGCTGGCACGTATGCGCTTGAATCATATATATACTTGAAAAAAAAACAAACACACACACACACTCACTCACACACTCACTCAGCTCCTGTGAGATCGAGAACCTCGTCGAAACTCATCTTGGTATGACGGGGGTCCATAGTTAATAGGACCTATGGTATAGATAAAAACCTATATATTTACCTTTTTTTATTAACAATATTTGGTCCTATTTACTATGGTCCCCCGCAACAATACATATACTGTATATACTTGGTATATATATTTGAAGGTGCGTGTGATAATCCGAAAATCCGATCGCGCACGCGCGCGTGTTCACGGGGTTCTACATAAATCTAGAAAAAAAAAAACGAAAAACCGAAGCTGTGAGATCGGGCGCCCGGAAAAAAAAAAATGTGAGCCGTCGCAGATTTTTTTTCCGCTAGACAGGCGTTGGGGGGGGGGGGGGGGGGTTACTATTGATAGAACCACGTCAAGAAAAATGAAGAAATGAAAAAAAAAACACGTAAGACTTATGCCAATGGCAACCCGAAGTATCAATAAAAAGTTTGAATTCCAAAGATACCCGCCAAAATTTTTAGAACACGCTTCCTGTGGGCACGTTCAGAAAAAAAAAAAGTTCCCAACTTTTGGTTGGAAAAGCCCGAAAAAAGCAAATCTGGGGCCGATGTTGGGCCAAGATCGGCCTGGGAAAAACTCAGGCCGATCTTTGGTTCGAAGCGGCGAGATTCCGAGTCCCCGACAGACATCGATCGACAAAACGAACGATTGCGTCATGAATTCTGAACGGAGTGCGCTCGTTAGGGGCTCCGACCCACCCTTGGGTCACCGTCTTCACACAATGGCCAGTGACGTGAGGCGGGTGCTGGCCAGGCGTACGATAAAAAAACAATTAGCCGCTGGTGTGTACAAAACAGAAGACAAACTTTCTCGATCCGTCTCGAATGGCGAAAAAAACAGGCTTTTTTTCAGGTTTGGGAGGATACCGCAGGACGCCGCCGGCAAGCTCTCGCCCCCTAGTGCATGTATTCACTTTCTATCTTCGATGCCGTCATCTATACTCGTTGGCCTTGCCCGACACCGAGCGGGTTGGCCTTGGGCTGAGTCTATATCGAGATCGAGCATCTATCGTCGCACGAGCTGATTTTTATGAGCTTGTTGACAATTTGCAGCGAGAGAAAACAAATTGCGCCGCCTGCAGCCGTTGGAAAAAAAACAAACAAACAAACAAACAAACAAACATTTTTTCCCTTTTTTCCCACAGTGGCGGTATATACGAGGATATTTTCGGCTGTTTTTTTAAAGCAATATTTATGAAAAAACAACTTTCGGACTTCGCGTTTCCATTGGCATAGGTCTAAAAGACACATTTTTTCCAATTTCATCATGTGATCACAACGGCTGCAACGGTTTTTCCATTCCGACCTCTGGGGCTGTGGTGTGTCGTTTTCTCTTTTGTCAAGGACGGCCCGGCCCCTATAATACCAGTGAGATCGAAAAATTACTCAAAAACTAATTTCTGCACGCTTGGTGTGATGGATAAATCGATCGTTCCTTCTACGGGGCGTGTACTGCTTACTGTACGCTTTCAGCGTTACTCTGCATGTATATACGACCTCATGAAAGACGTAGGCGGGTGCTTCGCTCCCCTGGGTGAGCGATAGATAGTACCAGTGTTAACAGGACCATAGTTGACCAAGACGGTCAGGTCAGGTCGTGTCGTGTCGGGTCAGGCCAGGTCAGCAGCCTACGCCTGCTGTGCGTAGCGTAGCTCTGGCGGCTCCGGACAAGAAAAAAAAGTCCAACGTCACGACTCCGACCCCGACCCCGACGAAGACTTTCACACCTCGCACAGACAGACCATCGATTCCCACTTCATGATACGAACACGTCTTTCAGGGCAGCAGCTGCAGTAGATAGATTCCTGACCTCTACCATCTATACATCTTGTATCATCTCATCTTTCCGGGAGGGAAGCCACACAATCTGCAAGCGCAGCGTTTAATAGCGCATGTCTCTCGGGTTGGATCTGTACAACACAGATCCTGCGCAGCACAATCACATCTGCAGGTTAGGATCTACATCTACAGCAGTGTTAGATTATCTACATGGTCCACCGCAGTAGATCAAGATATCTCCGACGTGTGGGACAGGCTTGGAGGAGGTGCGTCTAAAAAAGACGCACGCTACGGCAGGGATATATATATTTTTTAAAACGCCCTATTTTTTGGTACAATTCAATGAGGCTTCACAATGGTGAAAATAAAAACGCCTACTATTCATACGTACGTACATTTTATGAGGCTCCCTCCACAGTGGGAGAATTCTCGTTATATACGTATACTGTATATATATATATATATATATATATATCTCACCCGACAACGGATTTTGAGAAAACCAACCAAAAAAAAAAACAGGCGCCTTATGGGAAAATTCCAAAGCGTTCTCACTGTTAGGTATATGAAACCACAACTTTTACTGTCAACACTCACGGCATTCCAACGATATAATATTGAGTTACAACCCTCTTACTTGTAGGACTTCAGGGAGGAAACTTGACGATAAAAACGGACTCTACAAGAACAAAGCAAAAAGGCCCACTTGCGTGATTGATTGATGTCGGGGGGATGATACCAAAATCCCCCATACAAAAATCCCCCATGTCGGAGATACAACGGTTGAGGCAAGGAGCCGCACAGCGCGGGTGCAACTCGATGATCCGACGCGCCCAGCAGTACCGCTGGGCGCACCGCGCTATTCGTAGACGGTTGATTTGACACCAAACGACCACAGTATTGTGTAGGTAACTCCATCGGGGTCTCAACTTTTTTTTACCCTTCCCGGGCAAACTGTAGGCAGTCCGTTTGGGGACAAGACAAATCAGTCGAATTTATAGGAAATCTGTCCCCTAAACGGCACCGCAGTTTTGCACCAAAAAGGTTTTAAGAAGCCAGTCCCGGTCAGTCAGAAATAGTTTGTCCAAAAAGCGCCGCTACCCTCATCCTTGAAGCGCACAGCACCCCTTTTGCTGGAGGAAAAGGCGCGACAACGAATAACGCTTCCACAAAACAGCACGGATCAGCCTGCCTTGCTACCTCTCACAACAAACGCCTCCACAAAGAACACGAAAAGTAGGACGACCTCTTATTATTATCTTCGGTATTTTCTCCCACAAGCTCCATTCTCTATATATCAATAGCTTCGGGTTGGTTGAAAAATGTCATCAATGTTATCTGGGGTGCAACTCATGCAGCGAGCCACCAGGGACACAAAATACTGGAGCCACCTCTGCACGCGTCCCAGCTATAAAACACTCGACCCCACGGGCGACAAAAAAGAGGTCAGAAATATCCCGTCGAGAAAAAGGCTCGATCGGAAATTGCCCTTTTCGACTTCATACTAAATGGTCTCACGGACAATTCCAAGAGCTTTCTTTGCTTTCATGCTTTGCTCTGCTTTGATTGTACACGGAGCGCAACAGCTCACGTACTCCACGAAATTACAAAGCAGTCCACAATATCAACGTACCGGCAATATCATGACGAGTCGCTGGTCAATAATATGGCGTGTTTTTCGGGCGTACGTACGTAAGATAAAAACTGATACTGGCGAATATGCTCGCCGGGTCAGTCAATAGATTACTGCCAGTACATGCTGTGCCAGTGCCCAGCCCTAGCTTTTCATCGTTTTATAGCCTGTCTAGGTACAATTCGACGCGTGTCGACAAGTGAAGCAACTGCTGTTGATTCTTTTAACGAGACAAAAACGAAGGCAAGCAAAGTAGAGGGGAGGGGTGGGTGGGGGAGGGGGTGCCTTCAATGTGACCCCGGATCCAGTTGACGAAAGGGAGCGAGCTGGAGAAGATTGTGCAAAGACGAAAAAAATACCTCGTACCTTGTCAAACAAGAAAAAAAAAGGAAATACGAAAACTAAAAAAGCAACGTATATACCGAGTACAATGGTATGGTATGTATGCACATATACTTCGAACTATATAATGACACGATAGAGCGGGCTGCCTCTCTCTATTTGGTATACATATTCATGTAGCAGACAACCGCCATCAACCAGCGTTATGTATTCGAGATCGAAATTCGAAGTCTGGCAAAAACGAGAATTCGATTTTCGATTTTTCAGATTTCAGGCATTTTCTTTGTTGTACGTACGTACTCAGTTCACGTTACGACTTGAGGCTTACGGCTGCTTAAAGTCACGCCGCGGAGAAACGCATGACAAGCCCCCACAACATTCACTACTGCTGCTGCTGCTGCTGCTGCTGCGGTTGACTGGCGTACGTACAAAGTAACAGGTACAGCAGATACGCAAATGGGAACGTCCAGCAGAAGAAGCAGCGAAGCAGCAACAGCAGTACGAACCGTGCTCGTACGTACGTACGTACGTACGTACGTACGCACGCACGCAGCTGTGAGTTGGTGTGCGAAAGCAACGAGGAGGTGCATGCAATTGAAACTTCGAAGATCTCGTGCGTGGTTGCTATTAAGGTCTGCTGGCATTTTCCTAAATCTGCCTTTTGAGACCCAGACGAGGAGCCCTCTTCTCCAGAGCACTATTAATAACGAAGTTGTAGTGATTTCATCCATATGGAAATCCGAAATCCGGACACATCGCGTGGCTCCCGTTTCGATTCCAGGACTGACTACTACTGTGAGGAGGGTTACCAATGTTAATGCCTACAACTCTGCTTTAAACCCTACCCGGTAACACTTAAGCCCAACATCGGAAAACAGAAAAGAGAACAGCTTGTCCCCTTTGTGGTGGTGAAACCCACAGAAGGCTTTGTCTTGATTTTTTTTTTTCCGTTCCAAAACCTGCCCGAGGCGCAAAAAAATACAGATTTTTCAACACAGCTCTAACCGCCACCACCGAGTGTTCGCCTTACAGAGCACGGGTTGGGTCACTACAGCGCTCGGAGTGTGTGGGTTCCACTGAGCAGAGAATCGTCGTTGGCAACTTGGAGGGCCGTAGGCGGTCCATGTCCGGAGGTTTGGTTTGGGGCGTGGTAGGCAGCCTGACCCATAGATGTATCAACTTTTTGCTCTACAGAACAGGAGGTGGTCATTTCCGCCCAGAAAAAGTTGATAACAGAAACGGGCCAGGCTCTCTCACGCCGTCCCAAGCGAGACCTCCAGACACAGACCACCCACGAGTGTGTACGGCCCTCAAACTTGGCGGCGAGGACTTTCAGAGACAAGGAGATTTTACACCCTTCGAAGTTTCAGCGTGATCTGTGCTGTGTGAAGCGAGGACTCGGGCGGGTTCGATGCCGTGTGCGACAAGCACGTTTTCGTTTCTGTGGGCAGCGTAGGCAACTGATCCACCCATCACTGCTACCGACGGCAGCGGCTCGCGGGTTTCTTCAGCACGATGAAGGGAAAACCCTGTTTCGTTTTTTCTATTTTTCCGATCCCAAAACTGTCGGCCTAACCACCACCGGTACAATGCTAGAAACCGAACGCCAACCCCGGCCCCCTCCGTGTTCCACGCAGACAAACCGACGGAAAGCATTGTTACCGCTGCGGTCTCACCGACCATCTAGGATATTCAACATAAGGGTCGATTGGTCTTCCCTTCATGTCCATGTCCAAACGATGCTCTCTTACTTCCGACTAGAGTGGTAGTACTTATTAATAGCATGGCGTGAGCGATACTGCGATATTGCAGTACGAGAGCACTCTGTATATATGATATCATACTGCCGCTGTTCCTTGCTCTGCAGCAGTAGTACATGAAACGTTTTCCGAGACTTGAGAGGGAAGAAGCGGTCACGAAAAACAAGACTACAGCATCGGCCACTGCTCCAGCTGCTGCTGCTTGGCTGGAGTATGGCTGAAAAAATAAATACCACGTGGCACCCTCACCACAAAGCAAGGGGTCTTCAACAAGGAGCCTTTCGTGTAAAAATGTACGCAAACACGTCCCGGACAGGTGCAGGCAGCCTGATCCTACTCGGACCGCTGTTCTGCTGATACTGCTATTGCGGGCACACCCACCTCTACTCAAACACAGACGGTTAAATGTAATGCATCATAATCAAACGAGCAAACCTATCACTTGGTTCGGTCGCTGTCTGGGTCGCAATATCGAGAAGCCCGATAAACTCCGAGGCTGCGCAGCGTCAACGTCAACGTGCAGCGGTGCGAGTGGTAAAATGTAGCTCGATCGCACATGCTACGGGGTGTGTTAAGTTGTGAGGTGGTCTACATTGCACCCTGCCGTCAGCATTGCCGCATACACAACCCCTTGCATTCCACTTCGGAATTCCGCCTTCCAACCGCGTGAGACCCTTGACCCTAACCCCGCCGGGACCGCGAGAGAGAAGCAGCGCCCAGCAGTACAGGCATAGATAGATCATGCTGCCTGAACCCATGCCGTGACTCCTTGGGCTCACTGTAACTCGGCCACCATTACGAATCATGCATCATCCCCCAATCGATCACGCTGTGGACGTTGCAGTAATCGTCACGTGGTACCGTCAACCGCTCCTTCTAAAGTTCAAAGGAGGTCAAAAAACGAAACCCAGCACCCAGCCGGCTGGGCTGCTTTGTGTGCGAACCTGATGCTAAAAATCGTCAAGCTGTTTGCGTCGCCTTTTCCTCTCTCCCCTCTCATGTCCCAAAGATACTATTAATAACCAACTAAAAACAGCGGGTAACGAAAGTCGTGACGCGAAACATGAAAGAGGAGGTGTGCGTGTGGTCCTTCACCATACCAACTGTCTATAAACAATAAATACAGTAGTAGACTCGCACGTGGCGTGAGAGAACAATATCATGCTGCCTGCGCAGGTGTCGTCACCAACCCCTTGCATTAAGGACCGACGAAATGCATGGCGGACCTGCAACAAAAAACTCTGCAGTTTGTTCATTATACTGGTATATACGCTGGTCACTCATTATACTGGTACGCTGGTTGTGAAATCGGTGTCGTCGCTGTCAAGCTGTGTGGCCGTTTAGGTGGTGGAAACCCTCGATTTTGATGGATCAGGTCTGGGTGGGAGCCAGGGTGCGTTGGGGTGGGCACTGCCAGCGGTAAACTACAGTATATATATATACCCAGGGCCAGGTTCGGAAAGCTCAGGTCCGGGTGATATCAGGGTGCCCAGAAGGGGGGGGGCTAGGCCTGCAAAGTGTTGTGTGCAGGGCCGTTCTGCAATTAGGCTTCGTCCATGCAGTGTAAGTATGGGCACTGCTGCTTTAGTCTATATAAGCAGTGCATGCTGGACATCATTCCATAACCCAGCAGCCCACACGTGGCCGGTACTGCTGTAATCGTCATTTTGTGCCGTACGAGTACCAGATATTTTCTTCCCCCCCCCTGTCTGGTCGGGTGAAAACCCGACATGCTCCGTCCCGGCATTGTAGGGACGCGAGGGTCTATAGTCATACGACTACGGCCATGCATGAGATCGAGTACATCTCTCCTATCTAGTACACCCCCCCTGTCGAATCGAAAAGTATCACCATCATGCTTGCTGCCTGCGAGCGTGCTGCAACGTGGGGAGAATTCAGCATGTTGCCGTCATCGACTCTCATCGAGTTGTGCAAACTCACGCTACGCTACGGACTGCTGTAGGCGCTTTCCGCAAAGTTTTTCGCAAGAAAATCACCCGCCCTCGGCTGGACTCGAAGGCATCATGAACTTAGCGTTATTAATAGTAGGCACGAGGTCTAACCACTAACTGTACCGCCGGGGGTGCCGGGTGGCTGAAAAACTCCTTGCAACGCAGTTCTAAAAATGCATCGTCGCATGCCATATAACCAAGCAGCGCCGGACGCTCGGTCGATATACATGTGCGTAGCCGATAGCTGTACGAAGTCGTAATTTCGTTTTTGGTTTCTTGCCCCGTTTCGCCTCTCAATTTGGCGCAAACAAGGTCCATACTGCTGTTGCTGCCGCTGCTGTTGGAGTGAGAAGCCAACAAAAAAGAAACAAAAAAGAGGCACAACCTGCCGCAATACCCTCACGAACTGTAAACTACCATGTACAGGGTCAAACAAACGAAACTCCACCTACGGAGCTCTAAAAAGCTTCAAGCCCCCTCCGCACCCCACCGGACTCAAAAGCCACGTCAACAAGTCTGATGGAAAGTACACCCGTCTTCTCTATAAACGTAGAATTTGTGCCCTGGCTGGTGCAGCATTGACACTGCTATAAATCATACTATTAATAGCACCAGGGTACCTGACACTGGGTATATACAGCAGTACCGCCTGATACGATAGACTTGGCACTAACTGCTGTGCTCCGATACAAAAGTCTCTAGTAAAGAGTCGCCGGAACATAATGCAATTCGCCGGCGCCAGAAGCAACGCTTGCTTGTTACTCGAGGACCAAGAGGGAAGAAAACCATGTACCACAGGTACGGGTACACAGAGTCGTCCAACATGTGAGTACCTGGTACACGATACTGGTATGCTACGAATCGCCGATCACTGCCACCAACGGCGAGCACCAGGAGGTGCCACGTTGCTCTACGTACGAGACTCGTACTGGCGCCGTCTCGTTCGGCAGTCCAGAATGTTCCACTGGTTTCTCGAAACGCCAAAATAACACGTCAAGGAGACCCAAAGTCAGAAGAGCAAAAAGAAATCCACTGGGCGAGCCTAACCTTCAATCAGCGCATGAGAGCAACCTCAAGTTCAGTGGGAACCAAGAAAGTGACTGGGACGCGATGAAGGATGGACGCCAGTACGAGACTCGACAGAAACAAGACAAAAACAAAAACAAAAACAGACAACCGACCAGACCCGACCGACCTGACGTCTGAAATCGAAATCACGTAATCACGCACACTGACAGATATCAGTCACCACAATAGCAAAAGAAAAATGGTGGGGAAACCGAAAAGTCGTCGGGTAAACCTCTCCACCCTCAACACCCCCCCCAGCTTTCTCCTCCACAAAGAACACATGTGCTATCTGGTGGCATGAAGTAGCTCGAATTATACACGTGCGAAGCCAAGATCGAGATGCTGCTGTTTTCTGCTGCGGGATGTGGCGGTGCATATCATAGCATAGACAACAAATACACAGGGCGTATGATTTACACATGACAGGATTGATTGTTCTGCCTGAAAAAAGAACGAGAAATAAAAAACGAAAGAGCATCCATTCACAAGCAAGCAGCAGCTGGCGAGCGCGCCGCAAGACAGATAAAAATACATATACGCCGCCCATCTATCATACCTCCTCTTCCTCTTCCTCCTCCTCCACCTCCTCCTCTCCCCAGCAAGCCACACACCAAAGCACGCAAACAAGCCAGCAAGGGGAGCAAACAAGAGCAAAGCAAGCAAGCCCATCGAATACACCAGAGGTTCAAGCAAGCTCATCCATCGTTACAACATACCAGACCTGTCATGTTCAATCAATACATACATGCATCCACCATCCACCCCACATCCTCCTCTAATTTAGGACCGCAGTTCCGTATTGGGGACAAAACCAGTCAAATTCTAAGTAGTTTGTCCCCAAAACGGGACTGCAGTCCTAAAAGGGTTCAACAACCTGTTCACTACTGCACTGCGCAGAAGCCCCCAATTTGCCTTCAATTCCAAGTGTTTCGCGCCCATGGCGCGGGCGTGCGGTCCTAAAGAAGGTTCAAGACGACTCTTGCTGCTTGCTGTCTCACCTGCGGGTGGCTCGCATCAAACGCCGTGGTGACAACCTGGTCCAGCAGCGTCACGTCCATCGGCTGGGAAAAATCCATGAGCTTTGCACCGGCAGCCTCCATCTTTTCGCCACAAGCTCACAAACACCACCCAAAACTTACTGATTTCTTTCTGTTGTTGCTGGTGCAGCTAAAAACCACAGGCAAAAGAGCGCTGACTGCTTTAGTCCTGAGACTGGCAGGGGGGGGGGGCTACCCAGACGACGCCCTCCGCCACTAAGCTCGAATGGAACGCCGCTGACTCTTTTTCTCTCTCCTCTCTCTGTTATCTGTCTTTTGCGAGCGGTCTCTCTCTTTCCGAGATGAAAGTTTCAGCTTCCCCAGTCGCAGTTAGTGACTGACGAGCCTGGGCAACTATCGAAACTCGGAGAGTTTGGTTTGAGTTTTGACCTGATACAAAATGGGGTCGAGATAAGAAAATAGAGGAAAGGGTTGGTTGGGCCGTTGGGTTGATGCTTGTGCGCTTGTGTTATGTGCGTACTGGTGGTGCGATGGGCGAATGCATGATCAAGTTACTCGCACGAGGCCATTTGGTTGAGGCAGAACAGTCGATATGTTTTTTACGGTTGTTTTTTCGTTTATTAATACCTGGTAGTCTTTTTGGGGGGGTTCCGTCCCATTTACTATCTTCGCCATTGTTTCTCCTGCTCCTTCCCTATTAATAGTCGTAGTTCAGATCCGGGGGCACATAGCAGGCTCTTCGCCCCCCACCCCCCACTAGGGTACACTACGATACGCGCCTTGCACTGTCATCAACCCACGAACCAGAAAGGCTCAGCCCTCTCTTCTTTCTTCCTTCGTGCACTCGCGTCGAATTATGCTACGCGTACATTCGTATTCCTTCTCTGTTCTGCTGGCGGCCTTTATTTAATGTTTACGGTGCGGGCAGTCCGAACACTCTCCATCAATTTTTCAATCAAACAGCCACCTTTTGCTTGATTGCTTTAGTGCCGCGCCTGGCCGCGGCAGTAGCAGCTCTTGCTGCGGTGTCTAATGGATGATAGCTCCGCCGATACGTCGGCGTGCTCGCTTGCTACGAGGCATCAGCTCTACGCGGCCAACAGCGTAAGTTGCATACCAAACTGGCGGCGACCCTGTCTCCCTCTCTCCCTCCCGCTTCCGGAAAAACAGACGAAGGAAACGGGGGGTCACTGCTGTTGTCAAATTGAATATACGGCTACGGTCAAGGGCGGCCACAGCACGGAAACTCAAGCGTGTTCCCATACCTGACGGCCGATGCGAACTATCGCTGCTCAAGCCGAGCCCGCTCAAGTGTCTTCGCAAACGGCGCAGGTTCCTTCCACAGACACTTGTCACAACAGCGAAGAAGTTGGGGGCCAAAAAAGCTGTCTCTCGTTTGTTGTGGCTGCAAGTCCACGGGGCAAAATCTCCCCCAATTTCAGGGGTGCATGGCACGAAGCGAAGCACCCAGCCTTTCTCTTCGCCCCAACTTACACGGCGAGGGATCAGTACGTCGAAAGGGATGGATGGAGCAGTCCTGGCCAAAATCCACACACCGCAAGTAAACACAACAGCACTCTAGTGCCGCCTCATCCCCAAAAAATGTGGAAACCCTGGCATGCGGAATTTGGGGTGGACCTCCAAACATCCCCGAATCATCTCGGGAACGAAAGCAGTTGACCTTGGTCGCACAAAAGCGTGCTGCTTTCTCTAGTAGCTCTGCGGCGAGACTACTATCATGGGCCTTCCCAAGGCTCGTAGGCGACCTCTGAAACCTTTACTGTTCGTGAAGAAGGCGGCGTACCCTCTCCTGTTACTCGTGGTTGCTCTGTCCGACGCCAACTGGGGAGCAGCAGCAGCAGCAGGTAAAGGCTTTGTTTCGCGCAAGGAACCGAAAAGAGAGAAAATGCTGGCTCGTTGATGAGGCTACAGCTGTTTTGGTACTGCTGTGCATGGCTGCTCGGCTAGCTGTTCGGGATTATCGAAGTCAACCGTGCGCGTCTCTCTAGATAGAGACATTTTGTACAACTACACGCGGCGCCCGAGCAAGGTGGCAGGACCTCTGCTATTACTCGGCCGCGACGGACGTTCAATGTTCTCCTCATTATTTGGAGAAAGTCCGCCGGCAGTACACAGCAGCAGCACACCTTCTGTACATACGATATCGTACGCATGGATAACGACAACCCGATCCACGGGCTCTTGCCTCGCGCACTCGTCCGGCCCACCTTGCCGCTGTAGGTCCGAGCCAGGGCGTGCTCTCCCCTCTGGCGCAGCTGACGGTCATCGACGCCCAGGTGGAACGAGATGATATGTACTACTTCCAGGTATGATAGGTATACTGCTTGTTCTTGGATGTACATAGTTCCTGGTACGCTTGCAGCAGCGGTAGCAGCAATTTTCAAGCTCGCACACATGCAGCTGGCACGTGAACCCTGGTGGCTGTTGCTCCGTAATGTGTTCGGTACATGCCCGCAAGTCTTGAGCGCTCGAGCGCAATTTCGATATACTCCGTATAGGTCTGCCTCCCTCTCTCCCTATTTCAACTGGGTTTCTCTCTCCCACAGGAATAAACTGCTGAGAGCACAGAATATTTGCCCTATGCGTCGTGCTGTGTACCTCTCTGTGTCCGTAAATTTAAGGACCGTAGAGATATTCATATTAATTACTAAACGGTCCTTACATTTCCGGATAGCATGCGTTTTGTGTACTATTTACTCATACCCGACTGCTCCACTCCAGGGCAGTACGAATCATACCGGGATTTGACTATTAATATTAGAACATCGGTACTACAGTTGTTTGCTGTAGAGTATCGTATACACGCAAGACGGTGTTCACACCCCTGGTGATAATAATACTAACATGTTGCTCTAAAACATATATCACCCGGTGTGGTATACTCCGGGGGCGTCATGTACAACGTGCCCCCGGTGATGATATATTGGGTGGCCGTTTTGGATCTTTGTGATAAAAATTACCACGGGGGTGGTATACTCTATCCAACAAGGCGATGGAATGAAACGGGGTGTGGTAACTGGGTGACGGCGGCAGTGGTTGCCAAGGAATTTTGCTGCCGCACTCCAAGCAATGCTGAGTGTGATAAAAGGAGTGCGATACGGAGCAGTTGGTGGATGGTTCACACATGAGACAGATCAGCTCAACGCAGCTCGGAGCTACGAAGCTGATTTTGGGGTATTTCAACAGATCAACCCATATATATAAGAGCTACAACTGTAGTCCCTGTCACATGTTCGCTACGAGTAGGTGTTAACTAGTGCTGCACTACAAGTACTCCTACTGATACGTATGAGATATCTGGTACCTGGTACCCGATACCACGGATACTCGTACCAGGTACGATCGTATATCTTGGTGATGCAGTCCCGTTTTGGGGACAAACCAGTCAAATTCCAAGTAGTCTGTCCCCAAAACGGGACCTGCAGTGTATGCGCTGTGCGAAATACCTTATTGCTACTACTGCTGCAATAGCCCGTGGGCGGGCTGTGAGAGCTGCATGAGAGCTTTTGATGTTTTGCCGGGTGTGAGCTATATAAACTGTGTCAACACCTGGTACTACTGCGGTCATTTGCTTGGTCGACCTGGTAGCTCTGTACGCGCGTTTGCCGGGTATGAGCTATGGGAGACAGATGAGCTGGTGTAGCTCATGATCAGTCCTGTATATGTAGAATGGTGAGGGAATTTACCGCCACACTCCAGGGTGGCTTGTCGTTGGACTACCTGTGCTCTGAGAGCCTTCGAAAAGGGACGGGACGCGCCCAGATAGGCGTGGTTTGGCGCGAAAAGCACCTGACGGAGCCTTGATTCACATCAGTGACCGCCGCGGCCACAGAAGATATTTGCCCACTGCGATCGGCCGCGCTTTCGCCAGGGCTCTGCACCTCCTCCACCTCCAAATTGCTGGTCTCCATATGCTGTGGTACTCTCGCACAACTGCTGTCTGGGTGCGGGGTGTGTGTTTGAATACGTCATGGTATCACCCGAGTGATAGGCTTGGGTTGGTTGTCATAACCGTACTGATTGTGAGGCATGACACCGCACGGGGTTTCGGTATGCAACGTACCCGGGTGACAAATCGGGTGGTTGTTTCCGGGGATTTGAAATCGTGTACCACCCAGGTGCTATATTCTCCTGGGGTATGAACATACAGAGCGTCCCGGGTGATACTACGACACACACCATCGCGTACGGACTGGTTATAGACTGTGCGAGCTCGAAGGTTCTAACTTTGTACGTACTCCTGTAGACTCCATGTCCGGCATACCTGGTAGGTACTACCTCCCATAGGGCAAGCTTCAGTCCCGTTTTGGGAACAATCCAGTCAAGTTTTGGGTATTATTATTACGGGGGCCATAGTAAATAGGACCTACAGTACACACGAACACCTATATATATACCTTTTTTTAGTAACAATATTTGGTCCTATTTACTATGGCCCCCCGTATTGGTAGTAGTTTGTCCCCGAAACTGGACTGCGGTACTAAAAAGGGCTGAGGTGGTCCGTATGCATGACACCTGGTATACATTATACCTACTGTATGCATTAATACTATTACGGGGGACCATAGTAAATAGGACCAAATATTGTTAGTAAAAATAGGTACATATATAGGTTTTTATGTGTACCGTAGGTGCTATTTACTATCTACCCCCGTAATAGTGCAGCGATGCGGCTGTACCTGTACCTGGTATCTCTCTTCGTCTGGTGCTGCTGCAGGATAAAGAGCCAGGACAGACACAGGGTGTGCTAGATGCCGTAGGGTAGAAAGAAGACAACGCACAAGAACACATGATGTTATACGAACTCGGATTATGTGTCTTTGGTACTTGCGCTACTCGCAAGCGGTACCACTACTCGTGCAGGCAGTAGGAAGCTATCATCATAGAAAGAAGCTACAGCAGTAGTTTGCGCCTACTGCTGTGCGTATCAGCCGCCGACCGCCGACGTAAAAAAAAATAGAAGCCAAAGCAATTCTGAAGCAGTTGAAAACGCGACCGGGTCCCCGACATACCCGACACCTGACATGCAGCCAAAAGTCTCCCGTGAGAACTACAAAACATAGTGAGGGTCGCACCAGACGCCCGCTACTACTGCTGTATGTACGTGCTGCTGTGCCGCACCCGTGCCCCTCGACGGGCGATGGGCGAGGGTAACGTCCGCGTGCTCTTTCTGCAGCGGTGTGCTGTTACTCGTTCAGGGTCAAGATTATGAGCGATGTTGCCGTTGAGGAACGACCCACAGGGACAGCCGTCGCCGACGCCGCCGGCGTTAGTATCTGCGGTACGTCGTCTTTCTTTTGCGAGGTCGGCGACCAAGCGGCGCGGAATCGCGGCCGTTCCCGCAGCCGATTCCTTCGTTTTTTTTTTTTTCGGTCGCTCGGTTGATCGAACCCGCACGGAATTGCGGCCGTCCCCCGACCGCCGACTACTCTGGTGTTTTTGCTCGGTCGCCCACCGAACGGCGCGAAATTTTGCGGTCACCCCCGCAGACGATTCGCCGCCGATTCCTTGTTTTGGTCGGCCGGTCGCTGCCCAACGCGCAGCGGCATTTCTGCCATCCCCGCCGCCGATTCCGCACTCTTGTTCGGTCACCGACCGAACGGCGCGGAATCGCCCCCCGTCTCCGCCACCAATTCCGTGTTTTTCTTGATCTCCGACGGAACGGCTCTCGGAGTCGCTGGTCATGTCCGCCGCTGATTCCGTTTTTTGTGTTTTTTTTGCTCGGTCCCTGACCCCTGACCGAACGACTTTCAAAGTTTTGCGGCCGCCCCCCGCCGCCGACTCCGGACCTTTCGTCCGGTCGTCGGCCGAACGGAACGAATGTGGATTCGCCACCGACCGCCTACTGAGAGGATTCCGTTTTGTTTATTGGTCGCTCTCTGACCGAACCACGTTTCCGCGCCGCCGCCGATTCCGCGTTTCTTGCTCCCATTCCATAATTTTGGTTGGTCGCTCGCTGACCGATACGCGCGGAATCACCGCCGCCGAGATGTATAATGTATATCCCCCGCCGCGCGAATTTATGGTTTTTAATTGGTCGCAGACCGGACGGTACGGAGTTAATCGGCCACCGTCAACTTCCGCCGTGAACGCTCCGGGCCTTGCCCGGATGCTGTGCTCGCAGCCGTGTAGTAAAAAGGAAGGCCCAGCGTCTGTTTTTGTGTTCCATTTTTGCGTTTTTTTTTCCTTCTCCGAGGAAAAGCCTTGAGGTTTTTTTATTTCTTTCTTTTGCGTCGGCGAGTGTTTCTTGTTTTGCCTCCGCCGCGGCCGCTGCCGCCTCCCCTCATCCCCCACCCATCCATCGCTCGCGGCCGGCCGGTGAGCCTGTTATCGTTACTTGTCGCGATTATCTGTAGTTGCGTAATTCTAGCAGTGCCTCCTCTTCATTTTTTTCTTCCCTTCTCCCCCGCTCTTTGGCGTGTGATGTTCGACGCTCGACCCTCCTCTCTAAAACCCTCACGCGATCCCCCCCCCCCATCCCCCCCTCCCAAATGCAAATACGTACAGTACGTATAAACCTTCTTCCTCTCGGATATTGAAAAAGCTATGCAACTCTAATTCCAAGTACCTTGTCCCCAAAAGACGTGTGAGTGGAGTTCTTGAACGTTCCAGAGGGTTAAAACATGTATTTTGAACCTTTTGGCGAGTCGGACGGATAGATGACGATCTACCTATCTGCTGTTGTAGATCATCTAGTAATAGATGCTCACCTGCCGTCACGAGAGCTCCCACCTGGCAGCATGAGCTATCACGGGAACCATAGTAAATAGGACCAAAATATATTTGGTAAAAATAGGTAAACATATAGGTTTTTATGTATACCATGGGTCCTATAAACTATTGACCCCCGTAATAGATCATACAGATCAAGAATTTTGATTTTCTCTCGTGGCGGATTTATATGAAGTGGGAATCGATGACCTTCCCCACAGGAGTGATGAACCCTTTCGCTGTCTATAGGAACCACTCTAGTGACCCCAGAGGGGAGAAAGGTGGTCACTAAAGGAGCAAAAGATGTCAGGGGAGACGTGTCAAGCAAACGCATGACGTGCGCTGTCGAGGGTTTAGGGCCGAGTGCTCCACGCTAAGACCTACCTGGTATTAATAGTAGTTTGGTGTAACTCGAGGCATGTCAAGGCAAAGTTGCTGTCTGTCTGCCAAAGGGTGAGAGTGCTGTCTCCTGACTCCTGGCATCTTTTGATCAGAAGGAACGATTGCAGCAGCGGCCACCGGGTGATTGGGGGACAGCTACAAAATTCACAACAGGGTGAGTAGTGTCCGATCTGCAGCAATCAAAGATGTCAGGAGACATGTCAAGCCACGCAAAATGTGTCGCTGTTAAGGGTGTAGGGCCGAGTGTTCCGGGTGTAGGGCCGAGTGTTCCAGACTAAAAACTAGTATTAAATAGCTTGGTGACAGTCAAGGCATGCCAAGGAAAAGTTGCTGTCTTTCAAGGGGAGAAAGTTCCGTCTCCTGACATCTTTGACAGCAGTATGTATAATGCGAGCAGACATGATACGGGCGCAACACGATCCTGCGCACATACCGGTACCTGGTATATATTGCTCGGCGTCTCACTCTTCCAATTAATACCGTATACGTAGACGGTTGATATCACCAAAGTTATCGATTCTCGGGGGGGTCCCAATGAAGTCGCGAACAAAAAAGTTGGTGCGTACGTACTCATACTCTAATTCCAAGTAATATGCCACCAAAAAACATGGGTACGAGTAGTGGATGTTTTGAAATGGGTTGAGACTCCTTCCTTCCTTCCTCCCTTCCTTCCTCCCTTCCTTTTAAGCGTAATTTTTCGTGTCGTTGCTTTGTCATCATACCTTGTACTGCTTTGTGTATTGTTTTTTTTCCAGAATACGTCAGCTTGTGAGTTCGACCGATTGAGTGGTTGATATACCCTGGTATATAGTTTTTTTTGGGCAAATGCCAAAATCAGGTATACCTGATCCGTTTGAGCCAAAATCAGGTACATCCTAAAACCAAGTAAAAAAAACGCGCGCCACGAGCGGTGTGATGTCCATGACAATCCGGTAAGAAAATAATGCGCCTAAAGCATTAAGCGTGCCACATGGCCTCCAAAAATCTGAATTGTTTTGTTTTCTTCAGGGTGTATCATAGGTACCACGGGCTCCACTTGGACCTGCAAAGAGTCACTATTAGTATGCTTCGTTTGTTTCGCCACGGCGGGAGAGTCAAGAGTATTTACTCTGGCGCCCCCCCCCCGTTGACAGCTTTAAAGCTTCCAGACCGTCCTCTCGGAACCGCCTGCTCGGCACGAAATTATCTTGCCGTACCAAACCTGAGACCACCTCGACGCGGGGTGGTGCAGACGAAACGCCGAGTGTGCATGGTGCTGTGGTAAAGACTGCTGTGAACATACGTAGAAAACAACAGAGGACACAAATCAACTAACTGAAGCAGGAAGCACATCGCACACCCCGAAGGAGAAAAAGTGAAACCCGCGTACGCAGGTATGCATGTATATACTCATACGTACTTTTACGTACGACGTACGAGTACAGAGTTTTTTACGTCAATACAGAAGAATTTCAACCGAGGGAGGGCAGACGCATGCGGAGAGAAAACACAAGCAGTGTACGTATGCCATGGCCTCTCTGATTGGTTCAAAGTTGGCCAAAATCAGTTGAAAGTCAGACAGAGTAGAAAAAATCAGGTGCACCTTGGCCTTTTCGTGCCAAAACCAGTTACAATGTCAGCTTGGCCAATAGCAGCGCTCCTGGTGTGTGTTTTGTACTTGATTTCAGTATGTAACTGCTTTTGGCACGAAAGTGGCCAGGTGTACCTAATTTTGGCAAAAACCCTTTTTTTTTTTCGTTGTGCTTCGGTTTGCCTTGTTTTTCAATCTCCTTCTCAGTCTCACTCTGTTTGTATGTGGTGGTATTATTTCTCTCGCCTTGTTTGCTCTGTTTTGTCTGCCACATCTCCTCCGGGGGGTGCACGTCGGTTTTTCCTTTCTTCCTCTCTTTCGAGTTGTTTTGGTACTCAACTTTTCAAGCTGCGCCATATTCCGAAAACAGGTCCTAACCGAGGCGTGGCAGAGCACGCGCGTGAGGGTGTCGATCGAGGACTGCACCCCGCGCACCGCCGTCATCGCCTCCTTCGGCGCGGAGCCCACGCCCTCCCAGCACGAGCTCCTGGCGCACGTCTCGCTCGACCGCGCCGGAAACGGGACTTGCGGTGTCGACGTCATCTCGAGGCCGTCTTTCTCCAGGGATGGAGTCTGGTGGGTAGATATATATGTATATAAAATATTTCTATTCATAAACATGGGTTTTCTTCGGGGGTTTTTTGTGCACGTACGGGTATGTGGGCTGTGTTTTTCGTATCCGGTGCGCTTGGTATTTGCATTTGGCTGCGAAGTCTCCCTTGTTGTTTGCTGTGTATATGTTATCTCCGTCTCGAAGTTTTCGTGGCTAAACAGAGCTGGTATCGCTTCGGGCGGAAGACGGACGCTGGGGGTGTGCTGGATGTCGGTGGGTAGCAAGAAGGGGACTACATACTGCCAAGAATACACACTCTGGTAGACTATGTGTGCTGTAAAACTTAACCTTGTGGGTTGTTTGGTTGGTTTTGATTGGTTGGATGATTGGTTGTTCGGTTGGTTGGTCGGTCGGTTGATTATTCGGTTGGTCGTTGGTTGGTCGGTCGGTTGATTGACAGGTTGGTCGGTCGGTTCGCTGGTAGTGTGCGTGTTTTTTTTGTCGTGATTCCAATACTTATGGTCCAGGCAGAACAATTTTTCCAAAGGGGGTACCGGTTTTTTTTTCTCCGTCATTTTTGAGAATTGACACGTGAAACAAAGTGCTCCAGAATCGCGCGGCCGAGAGGAATCCAAAACCGGTCTTACAAAAAAAATCCATTAACCATGGCCACTGTTCGAAAAATTTGGGAAAATTTACACCGAAATGTTGGAAATGTTTTTTTGATCCCAATCGGAATAAAAATTAGAGACGACTCCCAATTAGAGGTAGGACCCTGATTTCAATTACCCGGGTACCCGGCGGGTATACCCGTCAGGGTCCTACCCGTTTGACGGGTAGGGTCCGAGCTCATTACCCGCGGGTAATCGGAGCCTGAAGGGAAATTGGGTCGTCGGGTACCGGGTACCCGGGTACCCGCGGGTTTTCGAGTACCCGCGGGTAAGTGGTATTCCCAGTTCATTATGCCTGTACAATTTCTTCAGGAAACCCTTTCAAAACACGCACTCACACAAGCCAAGCATACACACCATCAACTAGCTACATTCAACGTTCAAGGGGACGCCCACGGCACACGGCAGTATCGTCACGCGGCACCAGCTGGGCACAATGAGCCAAGGGGCGAGCGATCCTGACGCGGTCTCTCAGGAAACTGAATTGCTGGCGGGGGGTGATGTTTCTGAGAATCCTGCCGAAAGTTCCAATTCGCCTGTGCAAAGCACCCTCGAAAGCCATACAGACAGCGCAGCAGCGACGACAGCGACGACTCTGCAGGCCCCGGCTCTGACAGCAGCAGCAGTGGATAGTCGTATCAGAGTGTGCTTCTGTGATGCTGACCCCTGACCCCTGCTGAGTTCAGGGGTGTAGGTGTGGGCAGCCGCTTCTTTGCGGGCAACCATGTACTCGTTTCCTTTACGCTTGTTTTTTTTTTTCTATCCGTCCACGATTCCTTCGATTTTCGAGCACAGCCGGTTGTTGATATGTTATCGACGGTAGTTCCGCATTACTTTGACACAACGGATTGTAATTCTAGGCGTCACACGGTCAATCGTTATGTTGATGACATAGCGCTACTTTTCGATATCTGCCACGTACTGATTGGGTCGAAAAATGTTCACACAGCAGTCTTCTAAGCGGGAGACCGTCAACCATCGCTCCCATCGTACATATTTTCACACTTTTCGCGCATTCAAACCAATAATTGCACGCCAGCGCAATGAAGTAATACACGACACGGCAAGTTTAGGCGGCTTGTGTATCGAATCAATGATAGAAACTGTTCGTACTCACTCGTCGTTTCGGCACAGAACACAGTTAAAATTTCATTCTTTGTGGCACTGAAATATGGAGAAAAAGCTTCAAAAATATGGCCGGGTACCCGGGTACCCGGCAAAAAAACGGGTCCCGGGTACCCGGTCGTCAAAATGGCATTGCCCGGCGGGTAGGGTAGGGTCCGGGCTCCAAAATTTGGCGGGTACCCGTTTTTGGCGGGTACCCGCAGGGTCCAACCTCTACTCCCAATGCATACGCACCTGATTTGTCGAGAAGACACATGTACATGTATACAGGAGTAGGCAAAATAATGTATTGTATGTATATGCACATTGATGCATCTTTCCATACACGATAGTATACATGTTGTATGCACTATTAATATGAAGATTCATGAAAAGGCTTTTCTCGGCCCACATAATTTTCTCGAAAAAAGAAAAAAAAAAAAACATCGAGTTTCTAGGTCCAATTCATCCGAATCCGAGGAATTGTTCTACATCCATCGTGCAGGCTTTGCGCTATATTCTCCACAGCTGGAGAGCGGTTTTCGCCTATATCTCGCTTCACATTGGATGAAAACGAAATCTTCTTTCCAGGAATTTGCCCCTGGACGCGATA
Organism: Macrocystis pyrifera; assembly: GCA_031763025.1. NCBI lineage: Eukaryota > Phaeophyceae > Laminariales > Laminariaceae > Macrocystis > Macrocystis pyrifera. Next base: position 13,097,652 of record JASSKH010000003.1, read on the forward strand.
CGTTCAAAACCGGTGTAAAAAAAAAAAAAAAAATGACAACTTCTGTGTCCACCTCCAAAATCTTGAACATTTTTTGTCGGAAAAAACGAATTACTCCGACGGAACGACGAGAACGAAAAATCTGAAAAGATGGTGCGATCCGTCTGAGACAGAGCTTTCTGGCAATGTATTTCGTGTCTTCTGAAAATAAGTGACCACCTCAAAACAATTCAATTTGTGAATGTCGAAATTCTGGAAAAAATTGTTCTGCCTGGACTATTACGGGGGTCCATAGTTAACAGGACCAAATATTGCTAGTAAAAATACCTAAATATATACCGGTAGGTTTTTATGTATGCCATAGGTCCTGTTAACTATGGACCCCCGTTATACATGATATACCTGGTGTAGAATTATACGACGCGTGCCCTCGCGGCGCGTTGGAGCGATCGGAGCGCGGCAGCGCTGCTCGAGAAGTAGCGGCAACAGTAGTAACGATTTTGCTTGCTTGCTTGCTTGCTTGCTTGCTTGCTTGCTTGCTTGCTTGCTTGCTTGCTTGCTTGCTTGCTTGCTTGCTTGCTTGCTTGCTTGCTTGCTTGCTTGCTTGCTTGCTTGCTTGCTTGCGGCGGGTATGATATGGGAACGCCTATTTATATCCCATATTCCTATTTATATCCCATAGACTGATCGAGCCGAAAGGCACGCCCCAACCGCAGCCCTATGCACCACGTCTACCCCTGCCCTGCCGCTAGCCTCCAACCATACCCTCACATAGCTGCATAGAGCATAGCTGCATTTTCCAAGGTTGAGTATCATCCACTCCATCGGTCGAAGGTAGTCAACGTTTTGTACTAAAAGCTACCCTGGTATTGAATGTAAGTTGCCGTCTCCCTCTCTCTCTGTCTCTGTCTCTCTCTCTGTCTCTCTGTCTGTCTCTCTGTCTCTCTTCTGTCTGTCTCTCTCTGTCTCTCTCTGTCTGTCTCTCTCTCTCTCTCTCTGTCTCTGTCTCTCTCTCTCTCTCTCTCTGTCTCTCTCTGTCTCTCTCTCTCTCTCTCTCTCTGTCTCTCTCTCTCTCTCTCTCTCTCTCTCTCTCTCTCTCTCTCTCTCTCTCTCTCTCTCTCTCTCTCTCTCTCTCTCTCTCTCTCTCTCTCTCTCTCTCTCTCTCTCTCCCTCTCTCTCTCTCTCTCCCTCTCTCTCTCTCCCCCCTCTCCCGTATTTATTTATCGCTCCCCACCCCCCCCCACCCCCTACATATGTCTCCATTCATCTCTCTCTCGTTGCTGTTGCGGTAAAAGCAGGCACTTCGCCGTCGTGGGGCGGGTCGCCGCTGCACGGAGACCGTTACTTCGCCGGGCCTCCGGACAACTTGGCTTTCGAAGCCTCCGTCATCGCGGAGGTGCGTCGCGGGGCGGGCGGGGACGAGTCGCTACAGCAGAAAAGTTTGCTACAGCAGCAGCAGCAGCAGCAGGCTTACTACTTCTAGCTCCACATGTCGCCACGACCGCGTCAAGAAACATAACAGGCAGTTGAAAAAATAAAATAGCAGTACCTGGTTGTTTTTGCCCTCCCACAGAAAATGCTCACGTTCGCTCTGTCGTACGAGACACCTATTGCGGGGGACCGTAGTAGATAGGATCAAATATTGTTAGTACAAATAGGCAAATATGTAGGTTTTTGTGTGTACCGTACGTCCTATTTACTATGGACCCCCGTAGTAACTGCTTAGCAGGTATTTTTTTTCCTTGTGCCGTAGAACTGCAAGCCTCGGTGCGACTGAGTAGCGGCCGCGGTAAATGTTTTCGAACGGTAGTGGGGGGGGGGGGGGGGGGGGGGGGGAGGGGGGTAAGATGTGTGTGGCAAGATATGTGCGGCAAGACATGTGTGACAAGATTGTGGCAAGATGTGTGTGTGGCAAGGTGGTGGTGCCCGTCTCTCCTGGTTATTTTCCTTCGTGTAGGTAGGCTGAGATTTCGAGCGTTCGGGGTGAAAATTTTTAGGGGGGCGTCGATGGGGTGAGAGCTGTTGCGGTCGGCCGCGTATCAGCCCTTGTAGCACTGCACTGTCCGTAAACCCAAGTATGATTATATCTCCGAGCGTTTTGTTCACACAGCAGTGGGAGTGTAGTCCTACAGATACATGTGATACATATATATATATATATATATATATTGTTCTTTTTTTCTTTCTCCTCGCTTTTTCTTCTCGCTTCTCCCCCCCAGCGCCCACTATAAAACCCGATGCCAACGACTATAAAAGCCCCCATGCCAACTAGTATTATCCGATGCCGACGACTAGAACCCGATGCCAACGACATGAAAACCCGATGCCAACGGCTATAAAATCCGATGCCAACGACATTAAAACCCGATGCCAACGGCTATAGACTTCGATGCCAACGACAATCATACCAGATGCCAACGACTATAACAACGCCCTCGCCGCCGCCTCCGCCGTGTCTACCCTTCCGTCAGAGCGTTGTGTACCCCACTCTCGACAGGGGTAACGCGTTGCCGGGCGACTGTGTCCGCAGGATAGCCATCCCTCCAGCGGTGGTTCCGACCATCACTGGGCCGCCAGGGTCGTCGTCGAAGCGCGGCGACGGCAGTGCTGAAAGCGGTAGTGGACCGGGGGCGGGGTATTTCTTGCCGACGATGGGCAGGTTTCCTGGTGAGCTGAGGCGGTAGGCAGGGTGCCCGGAAAGTGTTCATAGCGGGTGTGTGGAGGGCAGGGGTGAGGGGTGCACACGCTCGGTGACAGGCGGCGGGACAAGCACGTTGCGTGCGGTGTACCCGCCGAGACGGAAAATCCTTAGCCTCTTGTCTGTTTGTGTCGTTTCTGACATTGGCGCGCGCGGGCGGGGGGGAGGGGGGGAGGCGGGGAGGGGGTCCCTTCGCATACGCTTGGTGTCGTCTCCCTCAGAATCTCTTCCTCCCTCCCTCCCTCCCTCCCTCCCTCCCTCCCTCCCTCCCTCCCTCCCTCCCTCCCTCCCTCCCTCCCTCCCTCCCTCGCTTCCCTCCCTCTCTCCCTCCCGCCCTCGCTCCCTCCCTCCCTCCCTCCCTCCCTCCCTCCCTTCCTCCCTCCCTCCCTCGCTTCCTCCCTCTCTCCCTCCCTCCCTCCCTCCCTCCCCTCTTCTCTTTCACTCTACCCTGCGGAGACAGGCGGGGGCAGCAGCGGTCAATCCGAGAGAAGCGGGGGGGACAACAACACCGACCCCCCGTCCTGGCTCGGCGCCTTCACCGTCTCCCCCTACGACGAATTCGTTACCGTACCCTTCCAACTCGCTACCCTCGTTGACGGAGACGGAGCAACTGGGGGGAAGGGAGGGAAGGGCGGGGGGGGGGGCACTAAAGCGAGGAAGGTGCTGGAAAGCAGAGGGGGAGGGAGAGGAGGAGGGGGGGGGGGGGGGGAAGGGAAGGGGGGGACGAGCGGGTTACGACCGGCGGGGTACTGGAAAACGGCCCCGAAATGTTGGAGAGGAGGCGGAAGCTGCAGTGGCGCCGGCAGCGGCAGCGAGGGTTAGCACTGTCTCCGGCAGACGCGGGGCCCAGCCAAGGCGGAGAGGAGGAGGGGAAGGGGGTGAGGGAGGGGACGGGCGAGCGGGAGCGTGGGGGCGGCGTGGGAGACCGCGGGCTTCGGGCGGAAGGTGGCGGCGACGGGGGGTGTGAGGTGACGGTCTGCGCGGCTCCGGCGAGAATTCCTTCCGGACGAGGAGGAGGCGAAGACTGGGACGGGGGGGGAGAAGGGGGGGAGAAGGGGGCAGATCAGCGAGAAGGGGAGAGTGTCTGCCGCAAGGTGGCGGTAACGAGGGATGGGGCGGCTGTCGGTGGGGTGCTGGAGCTACCGGATAGGCCTCAGGTGATGTGGGTGTGTGTGTGGGGGGGGGGGGGGGGGGGTGTACTCGATAAGAGAGATGTACTCGATCTCATGCATGGCGTAACGTATGACCATAGACCCTCGCATCCCTACAATGCCGGGACGGAGCATGTCGGGTAGGCAGACATTGCTTGCACCAAGCGCGAAGCGCCGTGAGGTGTCCGGCGAGTCGCATGAAGGGTGAGCTGCATAAAGAACCGCTTGTGAGGCGGACTTGCGTATGGATGACAGCTTCAATGAGTTAGTTTAATTTCCGGTGTGGCCACTTCCAGAGACAGCAATGGGAGTACTATGTAACTGCCTCTTGGGTGTCTTACCTTGAACACTACGTGATACGATCAGTTCCCTTGTGCAGAGTAAAGGTTCTTTACTTCGCACAAATGATCCAGCTAGACGACCAGCTGTGGGCGACCGCCAAAAAAAAAAAAAAAGAAAAAAAAAAAAAAGAAAACGGTATCCTGGATGTCTAGCTCACGTAGTGAGCGACATGTTTTACAGTGTCGTTGCCAACCGACGCCAACCCAACCCGTATATAATATGGGGGGGGGGGGGGGGGCTCTCTTGAGTGATGTAGTATCCCATGCAACTATGGAGGCGGTGAATACATGAATTCGTGAGTACGGAAGAGTAGTGTGCGTGACGCTTGTCTGGGAGGGGTGACGTCGAGAACGGGGTGAGGTTCGCCACCGCTCGTAGGCGGCTAGTTTC
>JASSKH010000003.1:13102311-13121391 GCA_031763025.1 Macrocystis pyrifera
ATCACGCGGTGCGGTGGTGACCGTTTTTTTTTGCTGTATATTCGTTTTTTTTTTTTGGTTTTCGTCAATTTTCCCCCCTGGCGTCTCGAGAGGGCTATAACCCAATGGCATTTGAATGCCACTATTAATAGTGTTTTACTGTGAAGGTATTATCTACTGGTACTGAGCCACAGGGGTAAAGGATCGATTGATTACCCAGCCCAGGGTAGTCCTTATAACACTTTCCCCCCATCTGAACGGTGGGATCTTTGGGGGACTTCGGCACCGTATACCGCCGTGGGCTGACTGGCCTTCCCGCTTCGTTTCAATACCTGGGGAGCCAGGGAGACAATGTGTTTAGGGACGCACGCACCAAGCGTTTTTTTTTTTATCAAAGAAAGGTTTTAAGTGAGATCTGATCCCGTGTCTTGACCACGACAAATATGAAGGTATTACCTGCTGAGCCACGGGGGTATAATAAAGGATCGATCGATTTCCCAGCCCAGGGCATTCCTTATAACATTACCTTATTAATCATCGGGTTGCACTTTTAGTTTTTCTCAAAAACATTTTTTTGGGCGTCGCTGGGATAAAGAGCTCCTATACTGCTGTAACCAATTCAGGAGCCTCAGAAGATTGTCAGAATTTGTCGCGTTGCATTATTAGCTTTTCTCAAAATCAGTTTTTTTTTTTCGGTGTCACTGGGGTGTAGAGCTTCTATACCTGGTACTATATAATCAAGTCAGGAGCATCAGAAAATTCTCAGAAAATTCAGGTGCCGTAATGCCCCTGCTACCGTAGCACGCGTCACAAAAAAATGAAATAAAAGAAACACGTACAGCAAAGAGCGATGGGTTCGTGTAAAGTCGGGACACTTTGTATCCCCTGTTACAGCAGTAGGTTTGCCTACTGAGCAGGTAGGTGCTCGTTGAGACTCACGTGCGGTGTTTGCTTAGAGAAAGAGACAGAAGAAGAGCAGCTTTTTTATTCCTTTCGTGAGCGATGGAGACTGAGAGCAAGGGGTCGTGCCTCGCTGCGAAAACCCTTGGTTTTCCTCTCTAAGATACACCTCCCAAGTCCTACAAATGCGATCCCAATGCCTGAACCCAGGTAACCCAGGTAATTACGGGGCTTTCAGCCCTCATTCAACGCGGTACCATAGCACCAGCCCACTCTGATGAGCCGTATATGCAGAACTATGGGAAATACATGGAAACTCCGAATCCACGAGCTAGAACATGAATCGAAGATGCGGCTCCTCAAAACCCACTCCCACACCCACACCCACACCTCTGAACGGCATATACATACAGGGTTGGGTGCGGTCGCTTTTTCTTGACAACGAACGGTAAGGGTATGTATGTATGAAATGATGTGGGGAATGGAAATTGGGAAACGGCCGGCAGAGAAGCGTATGAGGGATACTATTAATACTGATTCACGGAAGGATATTCGGTTTGTATCGGAACGGCATCTACACTATATTGTCGGAAGGCAAGCATAATAATGATGTATGTATGTATTTATGTATGTATGTATGTATGTATGTATGTATGTATGTATGTATGTATGTATGTATGTATGTATGTATGTATGTATGTATGTATGTATGTATGTATGTATGTATGTATGTATGTATGTATGTATGTATGTGTGCATGTGTGCATGTATGTGTGCATGTGTGCATGTATGTATGTATGTATGTATGTATGTATGTATGTATGTATGTATGTATGTATGTATGTATGTATGTATGTATGTATGTATGTATGTATGTATGTATGTATGTATGTATGTATGTATGTATGTATGTATGTATGTATGTATGTATGCATGATCTACTTGAAGCTCATGTTGCCGGGTGGGAGCCGTCTAGTCCGCATGATCTATATACGTACGTAGCACATGTTTTCTGGGAGAGGGGGGGGGTTAAATCTGTACTACTGCAGTATTAAGAAATCCCTGCACAACATCTCATAGCGGCAGAGTAGGATCTAGACGACCTACTGTAGATGATCTAGACCTTGATCTGCAGCAGGTGACCTAGATGATCTAGATGATCTAGACCCTGATCTAGGTGACCTAGATGATCTAGATGATCTAGAACCTGATCTTGGTGACTTGGATGGTCCAGATGATCTAGTTCCTGATGATCGGGATGATCTAGTTCCTGATCTTCCCGATTTTTTGAAACTATTCTGTGTATAGAACTCTGTCCGGAAACGTAAGGAGAGCTACTGTAGCTGCTTGCAGAGGGACATGACCCTTTCTCTACAGCAACGCACTTATCTCACCAATACCACTTGGCAAGTCCCCACTTTTCCTGCTATTCCTTCTCAGAAATTTGGTACTGTTGTATATTATTAGGGCGGACCATAGTAAATAGGACCAAGTATTGTTGGTAAAAATAGGTGAATATATAGGTTTTTGTGTGTACCGTAGGTCCTATTTACTATGGTCCCCCGTAATAATAGTATCCTCGAAAGTTGTTGACGTTCAAAGTACCGTTCGTTCTTACTGTTCTTGCTAAATTGGTGACCTCTCTACCCTCCTCGTGCTGGAGAAAGGTCGAACCCAACCGATCAAGCGGCACGCTACGTATGGAACAGCAGGGCAACGCGTGTCGTTGGCACTGTTCTACAATACATTATGTACTCTGTCCGGAAATGCAAGGACAAGATGCCGTGCTGCTTACTATGCCGCCCCTCTATACGGTATAACTCGAGACTTTCTGTACTACGGTACGAGTACAGCACGCCTGTGCAAGGTGTTTCGCCGTGAGCGATCGAAATTATAGATGTATTCGCTTACGGTACGTAGCTGTTTTGTTTTCACTCTCTCTTTGGTGGGCGGGTGTTTCGTTAATTGTTGTTGTTTTTTTCAAATGGCTGTTTGCACTGCAATAACCTTCCTCCCCCCCTTCCCCCCCCTCCCCCCCCCTCCCCCCTTGCCCCCCCCCCCCCCCCCCCCCCCCCCTCCTCCGCCCCTTCCCCTCGCGTATGTATGTTCTTGGCCGGTGCTGGCTGGTCACTGGTCCACACAGCCGTACCCCCTGTCTTGGCTGGGGTCCTGGTCTGTCTCCCACGGTGTCGGCCCCTCCGCCGAGGCGGCGGCGATAGTCGCGCTCTACGTCACGGCCATACACCTCATGGACTACTTCATCCCCCACGTGAGTTGTTGCTTCGGTCGTTGTCTTGGGTGTTGGAATTTGGGTATTAGGTTTTGTGTGTTGTGTGTTGTGTATTGCGTGTTGTTGTGTGTTATTGTGTACTGTTGTGTGTTGCATGATTGTGGGTGTGCGGGTTTGTGGTCCCGTATCCCCCGCCTGCCCCCCGCGCCCCCCCCGCCGCAACGCCGCTCACGAGATAAAACTCAAACCATACGCGTGTCACGTTGCTGCCATCGAGGACCAGTTTCTTCCAACGAACCCAAGAATACGAACCGACACGTCCAAACGTATTATTTGGTTAGGTTCCCGATCGCCCGTACATCCTCTCCGTTATTTCGGCACGCTAACTTACACACTACGGACGGCTCTATCCCCGCGTTCTCTTTTTATTTTTCTTCTTCTCTTCTTCTCTTTGTTGTGTTCTTGCTTTCCTCTTATCTTCTTTTTCTTCGTTTAATCTGTTCTTTTTCTTCTGTTCTCCTGTAACAGTTACGGCTTCATTCTGTTCTCCTGTTCTACATTTCCTTCGTCTGTTGTTCTGTTCGCATTGTTTGTCAATTTTTCAATTTTTCCATGCTTTCCTTTTATTCTTTTTTGTTTGTCGTTTGTGTCACGCAGTTCGAGGACCCCTTGTGCAAGGTATTCAAGCTGTGCCTCGGGTGTCTCGGCGTTCGCGCGATGGTCAACCCCAAAAAGCCTGCCTGCGGCAAGAAACCCTGCAAGAAAAAGACGCACTGAATATTATAAACAGGAGACCAGTCAGGAGATGACAGAGGGTGTGGGTTCACCACCGCACCGCCGACAAGCATTACGCAAGCGGTGGGGCTAGCAACAACAATATCAGCAGCAGCAGAAGCGGCAGAAGCAGCAGCAGCTAGTAGCTACCTACCTCGGCAGACAGCGATTCAAGAAAAGCGTTCGTTATATGTATATGAGATAGGCACGTTCGTAGCGAGTTTGTTTCGGAGCCAAGCCCCCCCCCCCCTCCTCCCCCCCCCGCCCGCTCGCCCGCCCGCGCCATTTTTAGCATTTTTAATATTGGTGTGTCTGTGGGGCGGGGGGAGGGGGGGGGTACGTTGTGTATGCACGTATGAAATAGCACGAAGCGAAGAGAGAGAGAGGCCGGAGAGATGAAGTTAGAACAGAAAGCTGGTACCGCTTTTTTTTGTCATGAAGAGAAGGAGCGGTTTTTCACCAGCCGTGCCAACAAGAAAAAAGTAACAAAGGAGGTTGCGCGGTGCGTGTTGTGAGCGCCGCTTGATATAGATTACGCGTGTACGAGTGAATCGTGAGCGAGTGCATTGCAAGCAATTTGCGAGCGTGGCACACCTCCTGCTCATCCCGAGCGTTTTTTTTTTGGCATCACGACATGTTTGGCATTGTCGTTGATGTTGTTGTTGTTGTTGTGGCACTGCTGGGTTTGGATATTTGCGGCAGGCGACCTTCGTTCGTTCTGTGTTTGTCTGCGCAGAAGCATGGCATAGCATCAGCTCTCGACGTAGAAGCAGACGCACTGTAGTATACTTGCTGTTGCTGTAGTACTTGACGTGTTGACGTACAGCCGGAACGGAGCGCCTGCCATTCTCATTGTGACGGAAAGGAGTAAAAAAAACTAAAAGCCGCGCGTAGGGTTGCTCTTTTTTTTCAACAAGGAGAAAAGGTGGTGTTGGTTGTCGTGCTTGATTTGGGTGGTAGTAGATGGTCGTTTTTGACCAGTTAGCTGTTGCTTTGCTCGTTTTTTGCGGACGGGACCTTGTTTCTTCTTTTTGATTAAATACGCAGCGCCAGCTGCGCCGTGTGTACGTACCCGGTACGAAGTTTTTACGTCAATGCTGCGTATGACTGTGTGCGTGTTTTTTTTGTTGTGTTGCGGATGAGGGATGGGTGGGTGTGGTTTTATCGTATGTGCAACTAGTTCACGCCCATATAGACTAGACTAGACTAGACTCATAGACAAAGAGAGCAGTTTACGCGATATATCAGACACGAATATGTAAATACAGCAGCGGCAGCGGCAGCAGTAACAGCGGCAGCAGCAGCATTGGATTCAAACGAAGACACACTACGTATTCACATGCGCGCACTCAACGTTTAGCCGGAGTTTTACGTGCCCGTTGGAGTTCGAATAGCACCGCACAAACGAGAAACGATGTACAGAAAGGAACATTATACACCCACACTTCAGCTGCAGTCGGGAGACAATTTACCGAGAGGAGGGAGGGAGTGATAGAAAGAGAGAAAGAGAGAGCGGGGGGGGGGGGGGGGGGGGGGGGGGGGGGGGGGGGGGGGGGGGGGGGGGGGGGGGGGGAGGGAGGGATAGAGAGAAGGAGGGGTAGAGGAAAGAAGAGAGGGTGGGAGGGGTGGAGGGAAGGAGGGGGGTGAGCTGTCCTATACCTTGATTCCAAAATTAGCTTAAGAAAGAGCTCAAACCTACTAAATGAAGACATGTATAATACAAACAGAGGCGGAAGATGATGTGTTTGGTGTCGACGCGCCTATGATAGTTAAGCGCGCCGTAGCCCACGCTTTGCGCGGGGTTTTAGTTAGGGGTTGCACTTTTTTAGACACATCATTGGTTAGTCTCCGCCCCCCCTTATGGTCATACGACTACGGCCGTGCATGATACCGAGTACATCTATCGAGTACAGCCCCCCCCCCCTAAGGAATTAGCAGTCAAGGCAGGCGTCATTATTGTGAGTTTCTTTTTCGCTGGGGGGTCGATTGTTTGCATGACCCCGCTGCACTGGTGCACGGACGGCTGTTTTCGTGTTTTTCCTAGAGTTTTACGGAGGACGGAGGAAAAACCGGCGTGTCTGGGGGAGGAGGCGTTTTTCATTTTTCAGGGGTAGAGGTTTTGCGAGGCGGCCGCTGATTGGTGGAGGGATTGGAGCGCTTTCTGTTCCAACAATAAACACGTACTGCGCTTGGTAGTCGGAGCTTTTTTAAGGAGCAGTATCAATTCATCATTCAAGCAAAAAACCTGATTCAGTTTTTGAAGAGAATCCCGTCATAAGAACGTGTCACAGCAACGTTGTTGTGGAGGCCAGTCACATAGCACAGTAGTCAATGCTCGCGCAGCCTACGCAAGAGAGGCGAGGCAGGGGGGCAGGGCGAATGAGGATTATGCTTCTCCATTCTCTGCTGCAAACTCAGGACTGCAGTACATACGTCGCTATTTTAGAGACCCATGGTTGATTTCTCAGTAGACAATGAAAACTCGATGATCATAGTCTTAGTTTGCGAACTGATCATCTACCTCTCTTCGTTTATTGAAGAGTCTTGCAAGGTCATAACAACGTGTCGCAATACCGTGATCATGACAATTGTGAGGCCAGCCACAAAGCACAGTCAATGTGCGCTGTTCGACGCAAACAGTCGTATATGACCACCATATGTAATAGTTTTACAATAACTTTTTATCACGGGGCCAACGATCCAGCACTCTATTAGAGACTTACCCCAAGGGCTGTTGAGGCTACTATTAATACTTCCAGTACAGTAGTTGAGTGAGTGGCATGCATAAACCACAGCAGGGCACCATTTTTTCGATGTTCCTACGTAAGCGTTTACGATTAGGTTTTCCGTCTGGAGTAAGATCTAGAACCTACCGGGTACCATGAACAGGAAGCGGATATCTAGAAGCGGAGACCTGCAGCAGGGATCTGAAGCGGCCTCCGCCCGCTCCTTCACACACAGTACCATCCCACGAGCAGTACGAGCGTTCCTTGCTGTCTCCCCCCGCTCCTCGACCTCTGGTGTAAACAAAATAAAAACTGGACTCTTAGGAAATCAGTTCGCAGCCCCTATTGCTCGAGGACTCTTCTATACCTGGTATTAAGTACACACCATATGGCTCCCGCGCCCCCAACGGAACTTTAGCGAGAACACCTGAGAACACAGCATTCCTGCCACATGCGCCGCAATCTCAAGTGTACTAATATGTCTTTAGTTTCGTGGCGCTCAAAAAGGCAAGAAGAGACCTCTCTCCTGCACATAGCCGAGGATTCCCGACAAAAAAAAAAGTTTAAAAGCACGCCACACGCGTGACACGCGGCGCACAGCGTACATATACGCGCCTATCACGTTTACTACTGCTCGTACACACGGCACAAAGCGCGCCCAACGTTCGATGGTAAATTATACCTTGAGCACATGTATGCACATATATGTGCGCACGCATAAAATCTCAATCAAGAGCCTTTGTACTTGTACCCGATTGAAAATCAGGCTGGCCTATACGTACAAAGAGAAAAGTGCCGGGCCCTCGGAAAAACGCCAGCGATCGCAATCAATCACGGGACAAGTGAGTCACTTGCTTGATTGTGGTGGGATTCTCGACTTTTTCTTATAGTTCGTCCCCCGCAATGGTGTGCGGTGTGGCACGGTATGTGATATCGTATGTTGGTATATGGTATGATGGTACGGTGTGATATACAATCTGGAAAAATCACGGTATGTGATACGGTATGATGGTACATTGTGGTGGATGTATTCTATGGCTAAATATTGCCTGGTGGTATGTTTCAGTATATAAGGTATGTAAGAGTCTAATACGCCGTATGAATATCATCTGTAACGACCTAGTAAATCGATCATTGGAACGTATTATTAATAATATAAATTCGAAAATGTAAGGGATGCGGACAGACAGACAGACAGACACATTTGCAATTAGCAAAACAGAGACTCAGTTTTACAACCTGAGAATTAGTAGATCATGAAAGTAGGATTTCCATTGTCCGCCCGACATGTGCAACCACAACAAGCAGAATACTGGCCGTAACTACAATTTAAGGACCGCCTGGTCTTCATATTAATGTTTAAGCGAACCTTACTATTTCCGCGCAGAGTGGGACACTGCAACTTCAACCCCTCTTTGCTTTTTTGCTTTTTTCAAGACCTACTGCGACACAACCCCCCCCGACGAGTTAGTGAGTGATTGAGTTATTGAGTAAGTGCGGTTATCTCGCCAAAAGCGTATACCTGGAACTAAATTCGAGTGAGCATGCAGCACCAGCTCAAGTATCCTCACCATCCATCAATCCATCCATGCTGCTTGCTGCGCGCGTGTGGTACAACAACAGTTCCGTACCTTGCAGTTCGGACAACATACACACACTGCCACATGTATACCACCCCGGCAGCCTCGGGCTGCTTCGTGCATGGCCGATGCTGTATGAATAAGAGGGAATAAAAATGGTCACATAATATTTTTTCGACACTATTTCCCCTCTTTTTTTTACAGCAGCCCCTTCGGGACCCCTTGCTGATAGCGACAAAAAAACGACGATAACTTTGGTGTAGCAGCGTGAGCGCCCAGCAGTGCCGCTGTACGGGTGTAGGACAACGTCGTGCCCGTGCGTGCACGCACGCGTGTCGGACCCATAGCTCTCAGTTCGGACATTAAATGTACCAGTCTAATGGAAAAATATAAGGTGCATTGTGACAAGTCACAATAGGTACAAAAGTACCTTATATTTCATCAGACAGGGCTGTTCACGGGTCTGGTCAAAACTCGCGGGTCGGGTCGGATGTGGTCACCTCCTAACCCGGTCCGACCAGACTCGACCTGACCCTGACTCGTGACAATTCGATTACCTCCAGACCCGACCCGACCCGACCCGGCCCGTGAGATTCATGACCCGTGACCAGTCTTGATTCAATGCGCCATCCCTCACTAGTCCAGGAGGAAACCGAGCTCCTTCGCGTGACGTGCAACGACGCCACGCTCGTCTTTTTTTTTTCCGTCATATCATACCCTCTCAACTACTGCCTACAAGGAGGATCAGGATCTATTCACCTCCAACAAAATCAAACATGACCACCATCGACACTGCACCAAGAAGCCTCAGCCTCGATCTTGGAACGTTACCATCAAACCATCGAAATGTATACAGTACCGCCCTCGCGGGTTCTCTCTCTCTTTCCTTCACGAATCGGCGAATTCATTGTTTGGAGTTTTGGAAACATAACAAACATGAACAATCCCATTGACCCCGTTCATTTCTATATGATACACGGGCGAGCGGTGCCAACATAAAAAAAACGCATTTTTTAGCGTTGAAATGTTGCATGTCCCAACCTCCAACCCCCCCCCCCCCCCCCCCCCCCAGTCTATGGTCATTCGACTACAGCCACGCACGACATCATTCCCCCCCCCCCCCCCCCCCCCCCCCCCCCCCCGCCCCGCGCGCCCCCGTTCAACGAAGACAGTTCACGACGTTTGTTGTTGTGCTGATGCAACCACGAATGAATTCGATCCTTGAATAATTTTGCCCCTCGCTCAGGCCGAGGCGGTCTTGCCGTCCGCCACAGGCAGATGTGGATATATATATCCCAATCTCGTCCGAAGCAAGCACGCCTTCGTAATGATAAAAAAAAAACTGAGTAATACCTGGTAGAATGGCAGGATACCACTGTATCAGTAGCCCGTCCACTATAGTAGCAGAAGTCTGCCCAGTAGTCTGCTTTAAGAAGTAGCAGTAGTCTACCCAGTAGTCTACTGCCGTAGCAGCAGTCTACCCAGTAGCCTACTACCATAGCAGCAACAGTCACCTGTACCAGCAGCCTAACGTAGCGGAAGTCTCCTGCAGCAGCAACAGCAGCAGCGACACCCCTCTCTTTTGCGACGGCTTTTCCCTCCTACTCGTGAAGCTTGAGTACAGCACTATCTGAATTACATCACTCCACTCACTTACTCCACGGGGCGCCACGCAGGCGACAACAAAAAATCGAGAAACACAAAACACAAATCCGATACGTGCAGCAGCAACAAAAACATTCGGAATTTACTCACAAGTACCACAACCCAGGTTTCGTTCCCCCTCTCTCCCCCCTTTTCCACCCTCGGTCGCGGCGGCGGTTACGTCGGCACCATCTCGTACGACCGCGTTTCGACCCGACCCCCGAACCTACGGCGAATCCACTCCCACTTCGCCCTCCAACCAGCCCCCCTTGCCGAAACCCCGGGATGTCCGAGTCCCGAACCCCGCGCCCACGGCCCCGCGCCACCAACGCCGCTGCCATCACCACCAATAACACCAACACCACCACCGCCAAAGCCACCGCTACCGTCGCTACCACCACCACCACCACCACCACCACTATCGCCACCACCACCATCACCGCCACCATCACCACCGTCGTTCAATTTTGGCAAGGACGACGCCTGCGGCCCCCACTTGCGTGCCCGCAATATATGTACCGTGGAGCCCAGGGCCAGCACGTGCCAGGCACCGTGCCACAGGTGGTACCACCCGGCAGTCGCCGACGTCCCCTGAGCCGCGAAGCACCCCAGGCCCAGCGCGAACCCGATGCATCCGATCCCGAGCTGTCGCCAGTCCAGCAGGCGGCGGTCCACGGCGACGCGCTTCACCGACCGCAGGACCGCGCAGAGCCTCCCTAGCTTAGTGGACCTGGCCAAGACACCACCACCACCCGGCGGCACCGGCGTTACCTGTTGCGCTGATGCTGATGCTGCTGCTGCTCGCGGCGGCGGCGGCGGCGGTAGCAGCGGCGGCCGCGGCGGCCGCCGCGGTGGCGGTGGCGGTCTTTGTGGCGCGACAACACCACGCGCGGCGCCGGCTCGACTCTGCCCTCACCGTGCTAGTACCGCTACCGCCGAGCCCTCTCCGACCCGACGCCGAAGCGCCCCGCGTTCGAGCGGCCCTCGCGGGGAGAAGAAACTCATGCGGAGCGCCGCCGCCGATGCCGGCCATGAGGCTGTTGCTATCGCCGCCACCGCCGCCAACGTCGACGCTGCTTGGGTCTTCGTTCATGGGCCCCGTTTCGCTCGCGGCCGCGCCGCAGGTGAACGCGCGAGAAAGATTCGCTTCTTTGCCTCGGGGTTTCCGGCATTTCCTCCTCCTGTCGTTCCTCCGCGCCTTTCACGTTGCCGCCGTCGTCGTCCTCCTCCTCTCTTAGCGCCCACGACCCCGAGCGGCTTACCCCCCCTTGCTTCGCCCCGTTCGCGCCGGCGCCACTGAATGTTCGCCCCAATTTCACCCCCTCTCCCGGTTCCCCTCCCCCTCCCCCCTCACCACCGCCGCTCCGCCCGTTGCCGACGGAAGACCGCCGCGGCGTCATCAAAACGCCCCCTCCCGCCCCGACCCCCACCCCCACTACTATCCTCACTTTCGTTCCACTCCTCGTCGAGCGCCACCGCGGTCGCGGCCGCCACCGCTGCCGCCTCCCGCTCCCGGAGATCTCGGGCCACGAGCCGCCCCCAGCTGAACGCCAGCAACCCTCCGCACATGGTGAACACGAGGGCAAGGTTAGTCCCCGCCGTCGGCTGGTTTGTCACTCCGACTAACAGCGGCGGTATCAAGCAAACGTACAGCGACGCCAGGCGAGACCCCGCCGCTCTAGAGTCACCGCCCTCATCGTCACCACCACCACCACTGCCAACGCCACGACCGCCACCACCACAGCTATCTAGGCCATGGGCACCACCACCACCGTCACCCCCGCCGGCGCCGCCCCCCGCCGCTCCCCTCCCCCCACCATCCACGCTTCCCATAATATCACCATCACAGCTCTCCCCTCCTCCTCCCCCCCCTCCTCCCCCTCCTCCTTCGCTGGCACCTCTAGTGCGCGTGCTGCCGCTCTTCTCGAGCGTAGCCGCCGCCAGGTTCCCTTGCCTTCCGGCGCTGCCGCCGCCGCCGCCGCCGCCGCTGCCGCCGCCAAAGCGGTTCCGACTCCGACTCCGGCCCCCACCCCCACCCCCGCGGCCGCTCCGCGCTCTTGACTCCCCCATACTCGGGTAGCGTTTGTCATCAAGGTCGAGAACGTGGAGTCCCACGGAACCGACACCACCAGCACCAGCACCAGCACCACCACCACCGACATCATTACCGACATCATTACCGGCGTCACCAGAGGCATCGCCCGCGCCGATTATCAGCAGTTCGGCGGTTTCCATGTTGCCCCCAACGTTTCCAATTTTTCCGACAGTTCCTAGTTTTCCGACGGGTCCGACTTTTTTCCCGACTGTTCCGACTGCCGCTGCTGCCGCCGCCGCCGCTGCTGCTGCGGCTGCTGCTGCGGCTGCGGCGGCGGATGCCGGCGGCGACATCACCGCCGACGACGCCGCCACCGAACCTCCAGGGGCTGTGGAGCTGAAGGGCACCAGCGGCTCGTCCCAGGGCAATGGGCAGAGGTGAACGACCAGGGCCGCGACGGAGAAAAAGCTGAAAAAGAAGTCCAGGGACTGGAGGGAGTGGAAGCTCATCAACCCCCCAGCGCACGTCAGCTGCGGGAGGGGTGGGTGGGTCGCGGGCGAGGGAGGGCAAGGCGGGGAGGGGGCAGGGTGACGGTCACACACTAGAGCGGGGCGGGGAGGGGCGACGTACCGCAATACATCGCGTGAATGAAGCGGAGGTGAAGCGACATATTGGGGCGGGGCGGGATGACGCGATACATCAGGGCGGCGCCAGGGCGGTCGACGCTATATATTGGGGCGCAGGCGAGGGTGGTGCGATAAATCGGGGCGGAGCGAGAGGTGACACGGTACGATAGATTGGGGCGGGGTAAAGCGGGTGGAGCGATACATCGGGACGGGGCGGGGTGACACGATTAATCTTTGTGGGGCAAGCGTGAGTACATATATGGGGGCGGAGCGGGGCGCGGACGCTATATACTGGGGTGGGAAAGGGCGACTCTTGTGTATAGAGGCTGGGCTAGGTGACACCATATATCGGGGGCGGGCGAAGCGGATGAAGCCATAGATTGGGGCTTAGCGGGGTGACGCGATAAATCGAGGCGGAGCGCGACGACGCGATACATCGAGGTGGGGCGGGGTGATGCGATATACCAGGGCGGGGCGTGGTGACGCCAAGTATCGGGGCGGGGCGGGGCAAGGCGACGCGATATGTTGGGACGGGGATGGGGTAACGCAATATAACGGGGCGAGGCGAGGTGACACGATATATCGGGGCGGGGCGGGGCGGGGCGGGGTGACGCGATGTATCGGGGTGGGGCGGGACGACGCGACATGTCGGGACGGAGCGGGGCGACGCGACATATCGGGGTGACGCGGGGTGACGCGATATATCAGGGCATGGCGAGATGACGCCGTATTTTGCACAGCCGCGGAAAGAAAGGCGTGCGGCGGGGAGGGCCGTCGAGGCGAGAGAGGTGGGATCGAGGGTTTTAAAGTACGAACATATCATTTGCTTTGTCAAGACCACTACCGCGTACTGCTGTGTGCCTACTTGTCGTTGGCTGCTGCTGCTGCTGCTGCTGCAGATGAGAGAGAGCCCGCTGGGGGTGTGCCCCGCAGAGGCATTGTGGGTGTGTACGTGTGTACGTACGTGGGGCGGCAACAGCAAGTCCACCAAAGAATAGAGTCGAAGCGGGGGCGGTATATTCGTCTTCGATATCGTTTCCTCGCCGCAGGAGCTCGGAGCTTGCAGCGCCGCCCCTCCGCCCCCCCGACCCCGCACCTTCCCCCCCCCGTTCACCGCTTGTAGGGATGCAAGGGTCTATGGTCAAACGACTACGGCCATGCATGAGAGCGAGTACATCTCTCCTATCGAGTACACCCCCCCGTTCACCGCTGCCTGCCCTCTGACAGCTGCCTCTCTTTCCTTCGTCCTTACTGACCACTCTGGCCAGAAACGTAAGGACCGCTTGGCACTCGTATATATACCCCAACATCCCTTACATTTTCGAACAGAGCGCTCAAGGAAAAAAACGTGCATCCACCGAAATTATCACACCTACAAAAAATGTATATACAAAAACTATTAATAAAGTTTACCCCCGGGTACAGTAGTAACAGTAGTAAGAAATGAGGGTGAACAACGCGAAGGCCCCAAGGCGTCGCTGCTCGGCAAAAACAAACCAGGCCATCACTGGTGGCGCCTGGCGGGACCGCTCGCGAGCGTCACAGCCATCACATCGCGTCTGACTCTCAATCCCATTTATAAGTCCACCCTCGGTTTTATGGGGAAAGCTTACTTGGAATTTGAGTTGGACCATTTTTTTCGGTGGTAAAAATGGGATACAAGCCTCCACCGATCAAAACAGTGTTTTTTTTTTTTCCCGCTTGCCCCGCCATGTATCGCCCCCCCCGCCCCCCCAACCCGTCCCGTCCCGGAATTGTAGGAATGCGAGGGTCTATGGCCATACGACTACGGTCATGCATGATAATGGGTGCACCCGCCCCCCGCACCCATCGGCCTCACCAACGATTCGTAGTAGGATGCTGCACGCCCTTCATGCGATTCGCCCATCGATCACCTCACGGCGCTTCGCGCTTGGTGCAAGCAAATGCCTGCCTGGTCGGTAAGAACCCGACGTGCTCCGTCCCGGCTTTTGCAGGGATGCGAAGGTTTGTGATCATACGACGACGGCCATGCATCACAATGAGCCCCCTCCCCCCAATCGATTGACTCGACGCGGTCATCCCTACATACGCAAGAACGTCCGCCTCACAAGCGGTTCTTAGCAGGGTGCAGCTCACCCTGTTAAGCGACTCGCCGAACACGTGCGCTTTGCGCATTGTGCAAGCAACGTCTTGCCTGGTCCTGATAACCCGACGTGAGCCATGACTGAAGGGATGCGACGCGCGGGTATACGTCTATTACGACTACGGCCATGCATGACACGAGTACCCTCCCCAGCAGGAAGTAGATGCATAGACATAGATATGCCCGTGTCGTAGAGCAATAGAAAGTAGAACTCACATACGATTAGTGGGAGAATATGAAATGTACAAGGAGGAACGGGGTGTGTTAAAAAAGAGGCCATAAGAACAACAGACGAATGTGTCATGGAGGAGTTTGGTAGTAGCGAGAAAAACGATCGCGATCCTAGGAGACATAGACGGTGGCCACAGGCGGCCAACAAGAGGGAGATAAAGATGAGCAAAACGTTTCCAATGTAATGCACGGAAACAATGTAATGAGCGCCCAATTGTTGGAGGTGTCTCTATCAGGAGTAGGAACGGTGCTCCGTCTCGAAAGGGATGCGTGGTCAATGGTCAAATTACTAAGGCAAGCGACAAATGAGTGCGTCGCCCCTCCCCCCCCCCCTGCTACGGCCATACATGACATGAGTACATCCCCCCCCCCCTTCTTCTCCTTTCCCCTCCCCCCGACGAGTCGCAACACCCGCACGTACGTACCTCCAAGTCGCACGCGTGGTACGCGGCGGACGCCGCCCCCGTCAGCGCCAGCACCACCGCGGGGGCCGCTCCCGTAGCCGCCCCCAGGCGCAGGGCCAGGCGCACCCCAGGAACGACGGCCAGGTTGGACAGCACGAGGAGAAAAAACTGGGGGGCAAAAAAAAAAGAGAAAAAAAAGAAGGGCGGTGAAACAAAAATAAAGATGTGAGCAAGCACAGCAGATACGTTTTAAGACAAAAACGAGGCAAAGCAAGGCAAAGCAAAAAAGCAAAGCAAGGCAAAAGCAAAGTAAAGCAAAATCAAAGCAAGGCAAAAGCAAAGCAAAAGCAAAGCAAAAGCAAAGCAAAAGAAAAAGAAAAGGCAAAGGGAAAACGTTTGAGCTTGAAGGTTCAACAACCCCTATATGCCGCACGGCTGTGCTGTACTGTACTGTATGCAGCACACACGGTTTTCCTATGCTCCTACGCGCCTACCACAAGTACTGGATCATACTAAATAGGACCTACGCTACACACAAAAACCTACCTATTTTTTTTTACCTATTTTTACTAACAATATTTGATCCTATTTACTATGGTCTCTCCCGTAGTATCATTCTGTCCCAAAATATAACAACCTTTTGTACAAAACGTTACTTTACAGAGGGTGTTCATTTTTCGGAACAAGAGTGATTCGTACCTGAAACAGCAGGGAGACGTAGGACACCACGCGCTGGGCGCAGGCCTCCCCGCCGTAGCCGTAGTAGCAGTGGCACTTGGACACCGTCACGTAGTCGTCGCCGCTCCCACCCCTAGCCGCGCGGCACTCGCCCCTCTCCGGCGGACAAACGTCCTCCGTGCAGTACCTATTTTATCGGGATGGGAATACAGGGTGGGATTGGACTATATGGGAATATAGGGTAGGATTGGATTGGATGAGATGAGATGGGATGGGATGGGATGGGATTCGGTGATATGGGATGGGATGGGGTGACGTGGGGTGGGGTGGTGTGGGGTGGCGTGGGGTGGGGTGGGATGAGATGCGATGGGACCGGATGATATGGAATGGGATGGGATGAGGTGGGATGGGATGGGACCAGACGGCCAGGCCAAGACAGACAGCGAAGCAATGACTTAGAAAGGCACAAGAGCGCAAGAAAATAATAAAGAAGAGAGAGAAGAAACGCGCGTGAGACGCTAAAACAAAGATGTCAACACAACAACCAACCAACCGATTAACCAACCAATCAACCAACCAACTAACCAACCCATCAACCAACGAACCTCTCTCTCTTTCTCTCTCTCTCTCTCTCTCTCTCTCTCTCTCTCTCTCTTTTTCTCTCTCACAGCCGCGACTCTCACCTGAAGGTCACCTCAGGAGCAACGCCAAGAGTCCACAGCCCCAAATCTCCGCTCCCTCCCTCACCCCCACCCCCTTCCCCCCCCCCGCCCCTCCTCCTCCTCCTCCTCTTCCTCCTCCGTCCAACTTCCTCCTCTTTGCGCCCCCGTCCATAACCCCCCCTCCATACGCCTCCTCGCGCGCCGCGGCCTCCACCACGGTTTCACCCGACACTACCATGAACAGTGTCGTTGCCGCCGTGCCCTTCCCGAGGCCCGCCCCACCCCCGACCGCGGCGGGGTGGAGTGGCGGGGGGTGCGCGACGCTCCACGTGAAAGTCGTTCCCCACGCCGGCAGTATTTCGCCAAAATAGCCGTTGGCGTCGTAGCCGTTGGCGTTATATCCGTTAGCGTTATATCCGTTAGCGTCATACCCGTTAGCATCATAGCCGTTGGCATCATAACCGTTGGCGTCATAGCCGTTGGCGTTATTGTAGCCGTTGGTGGGCGCGTTGTTGTTTTTGCCCGCTGCTTTGCCTCTCAACCCGAAGGTGTCCCCCTTTCCGGACCCCCCGTTGGGCGACTGGCTCCACTCTGCCGGCTCGCTGAGGGCGTCGGCCGTCCAGAGGACCCACGTGCCTTCACGCGCCACACCTTTTTTTTGTTATTTATTTAATTTTTTGTTATTTTTTTGTCGTTTTAGTTTCGCACATGGAGCGCGTGAAGCGCGTGTCCAACGGCAACACAAAAAAGGTGGTGAGATAAGAGAGGCCGCGACGAGGAACGAGATAAAAGAGAATATGGATGGGCGAGAGGGAGAAAAAGGAGGAGGGCCAAGGGTCAGGGGTCAGGGGTCAGGAAGACGAAAAACGAAAGTAAAAAACGAAAATTGAAAAAGTAAAAACCAACAAAAAATAGAAACGAGCCAGACAAAGCAAACCAACAGATCAAACAAAACAAAACAAACGAAAACAAGAACCGAACCTACAGAACAAACAAAAACAAGAACTAACAGCAACAAACAAAAACAGTCTAAAAAACAACTATTAATATCAACGAACCAACAATCGAACCGAACAAACCCAACAAAAAAATAAACAACCACGAATACACCAAAAAAACACACACACACACACACACACACACACAAACACACAGCGAAAAACCCAAAATCAGTATAACTAACAAACCTAAAAAAATCAACATGCCGCAAACCAACAAAACCAACAAAAAATCAAAAACAAACAAAAAACAACAAAAAACAAAACTACCACCAGTACAGGAGAGTAACGGGTGAGAGTATACCAGGTACATAGATAGGTTCGCTTTTTAGCTATGTCCCCGCCATGACAGCAGATGATAACAAGGCAGGAGGGGGGTTGTGATCAACTACGTCAACAAAATAGGGACGCCATACGGACATCGTATAGTTTCCTGTATAAAACACGCAGGGTCAATTGGATGGGTACCCTCGTGTTTTTCCTGGAGACCCCTGGGCCATGTGCCCGGGAATTGCTGACCATTTTCACGGACTGGCCGTGTTTTTCATCGCGGCCGCTCCGGGAACAAATCCTCAGCAGGTTAACTTTACTGCGTCGACAGTTGATGTTGTTACACGCTTCTTTCGCGGGAAAAAAAAAAGCCAACACAAGACACAAAACCACAAAAAAAAACCCACAACCAAAAAATCCACCAAAACCCCCCCAAAAACAACAACAAAACCACCAAAAAAAGCCGCACAAAAATCTCCACGAAGCCCCCTCCTCCCCCCCCCCCCCCCCCCCAAAAAAAAAAAAAAAAAAAAAAAACCCGATACCACCCCCACCAAAATCAACACAAAACCAACACCATGAAAAAAAAAAATGTTTAGCTTTTCTACAAAACTTCTTAAAAGCTCAACCCGCTCACTCACTAACTAACTACTACGGGGGGGCCATAGTAAATAGGACCTACGGTACACACAAAAACCTAAAAACTTCCCCTATTTTTCTCAACTATCGCGGGGACCATAGTAAACAGTAAATAGGACCTGCGGTACACACAAAACACCTATAAATTTCCCTATTTCTACCAACAATATTTGGTCCTGTTAACTACGGTCCTCCCGCAACAACGACTGTAACTCACTCACTCACCGCTAGCATCCACCACAGGGAGAGCTCCCACCCGCATCGCCACGCTCATGTTCAACGGCGAGGGCAGCGGTCCTGCCCGCGACGGCGATGATGATGATGATCTGGGCCCCATGCGCCAGGGTGACGGCGAGCTCAACCCGAAGGAGGGGGGCGACGAGGCCGACGAGGCCGAAGACAGGGGCGGAGGAGTTCACTGGAGGCGGACGCGGTAATTTCAGCAGCAAGCGCGGACGGCAGCGGGAAGGGGAAGAGGGTCGGCGGGGGGGAGGGGGAGTGGAGGGAGGGTGGAGGCGGGCGGGCGGGGGCGGGGGGGGGGGGGGGGGGGGGGGGGGGGGGGGGGGGGGGGGGGGGGGG